>CAMPDV010007009.1:0-26077 GCA_946699065.1 Loxodes magnus
AGAGATATGTGTATATAAATGTTCTAAGAATTTAATTTAATTTAGTAGTTTTATATATAAAAATTTAATTCTATCTAAATGATAAGTCTTTTTGATATTTAGGTTTCATATTTTTAATACATTTTAAATTATTAACAATTTATAAACTAGATCTGAATAAACATTTTATTATTATTGAAATTTCAGTCAAGCTTTCGGAAATAAAATAAAGATACAGATGAATATAAAATAACCAGGTTTCTTAAATATTATTTGATTAATATTTAAGATGGAAAATCCCTAAATTTTTTTATTTGTATACTTAGTTTAAGGACTATATCAATAAAATAATTATTTGTCTTAATCTTTTTGATATAAACTTGCTTGCCCTTTAGTTATATCATCAAAGCAAAATATAATAGATATATAACTTAAATTTTCTCTAATTTAAAAGATTATAATTAATCATAGTTGATAGATATATTCCTTTTATTTCCTATAAATAACTCTTTATAAATTCCCTTTTGGATCTAGTTAGACTAAGAAATAACTTATTAAAGAGATATTAGATAAAAAAAAATCATGAAGGTAATAAAATTGAAGATATTGTTTAAAAGTTAAAAAAAGTGTTAGAATTTGTGAAAGCAAAGGTAGATAGAAAAGATGTACTAACATAATTTTATTTCTAAATAAAATGTTTTTATTATTTCCCTTTTTATGTAATTTTTATTAATGCTTTTGTTTCTCTTCTTCCTTCAGGGAAAGTTTCATTTTCTATATTTTACAAAAAATCAAAATTAAAATTAATTTCAATCTTTTAGGATAGTACAAGGAAGTGTTAAGCCAAAGAAAGTTTCAAGATGAACATACAGATTAAAAAAAAATTTTTCTTGAAATTTTTCAAATTGAGCTTATAAATTTATCAAGTACCTTTAAATAATAAAAAACAAATGAAAACATCTGAAATTAAAAATTTTATTTAAAAAAGCTATTAAAATTGGTAGGATTTCATAATATTTTTACACTTTGTTGAATCCATTAATACTAAAATTAGTAGAATATTAACTTTGAAATTTTTTAAAATAATAAAAAGATGAGAAATCACTATAAACTAACTTATATCCTTTATTTTATTAAATATAAATATTTTAAATTCATAAACCTCTATTTATTATTTTTCATTAAGGAATAAACTAAAAATTATTAAAAAAGCTATAAAAATAATTAGATTATTAAGTATCTTTTCTATTATTTAATTGATTAAGTAGAATGAAAGTTTAGATTTCAGTAGTAGGAAAATACCATATATTTAGTAATAAACTTTGGTAGAATATTAAAGAGAATGGATATTTGAGTATATAATGATATTAATAAGTTTAAAACCAAGGGTATATCTATCTATTTTGCTAACATAGATCAACATTTCTACAAGTACATTATAGATATATTTTTTATTCCCTTTTATTTATATTCTTACAAATCTATGCTCAAGAAAAATAATCATCCCTCATGAATGGGTATGAATGATAAAGATCTTAGACTTATTATTTGTATTAAATTATTCAATCATGTTAAAATGCTGAAAAGTTTGATAAAAGTGAATTTTTTAGTGAATATCTGAGGATAAAATATTTAAATAATTTTTTTTAATTAAAAAGATTATTTTGTATTATTTATTTAAAAATTATAATATTTTATGATTTATAAAATAAAAATTTAATTTATAAGTGAATCTAAGCTATTTGATATTATTTGTAATTTTTAATATTCTCTTAGATTTTATTATTAATTTTAAATTATACTCAATAAATCTCTTAAAACATTAATTAACATTAAATTAATACTCTAATTTTTTGCTATATTAGATAAATTAATATTTTTTCATGTTTGCTATTATTGAAATCTTTTTTAGTAATAGACTAAAAATTAAATTTGTGGTTTCTATAAAGCGAAGATAGATAGAAGACAAAAGAACAATAGATAATGTAGAGGAAAATGAGGAAGATATGTAACTAATAAGAGAAGAATTTCTATTACCTGAAGGCTTACTTGAAGAAACAGACATTTATTGAGATATGGTAAGAGCTGCGTACCAATGAGGTGCTACGCGCTCTATAATCAAATCTATTAATTTATTTAATAAATGATTTACATTATTTAAGTCAATAAGTATCTAAATCAACAATTTTAATATAAGAGAAGTTCTAGATTATGGTTTATTAAATTATTTGATAGAATCTGACAACATTTCGCTTAATTTATTAGTTAGATATTCTCCATTTAGATAGAATTTAGAAGATAGATACTTTATCTATAACTAATCTTATTTATAAGTTTTATTTTTGAAAAAATATCGTTTCAAGCTATAAACAAAATTATGATAATTATAGAATAAGCATACATTTTTATTTAAATACTCTAATTAATATCTTTTGCAATAAATTCAAAAAATTTTAAATTAACTAATTCTATTAAATAAGCTTATTTATATTGCTTGCTATAATATTGAGTTCTGTAATATGCATTTAGTATTTATTTACCTAGAATTTAAAAAATCTTTATGATTATAGATTTTTTAGTTTCAGTGATTTTTAATTTCTAGTATAAAGCATTTATAAAGAATCTTAGATTAGTATATTTATTCTAAATTTTATATTTTGCTTAATTTTATATAAAAACATCATCAACTAAATTAAGATATATAGGAAAATTTAACTTTTGCTTCCTTATTTTTTATGCTTATAAATTTAATCTTCTAAATAAGCATTACACTATTTATGATTTCTAATTTAAGATTTTTATTAAATTTTATCAATTATTATTAAAATTAACTCTTTATAAAATCTGAAAAATGTGAATGCTCTTGAAAATGAAACATATGAGACATTTTAAAAGGCATTATTTAGTTATCTTCATTCTTTTTATATAGATTCTTTTCTAATAGATCTAATTTAGAATAAAAATACTCAACTAAGTTTTTTTAAATAACTTAATTAACAATTAGTAGCATTATATCTTTTTAGTTAAGTTTCTGTCGTATTTCTTTCAAATTTTTATAAATTTTTATTTATTTCTAGCTTAAGTCTAGAACATTCTTATAAAAAGTTAATTTTTAATTTTATTATTAAATTTAAGGCTATCTTAATTTAATTAAAAGATTCCATCAAGCATTCTATCATTTTGTTAAGAAATAGAAGTGTTTTAACTTAAATCTTCTATTTCTTTTTTTATTTGATTCATTATCCTCTGCTTTTATTTAAAATTTTTATTTTTACTAAATTTAAATCTTTTTTCTTGTCTTCTAGATCATTTTTCATTTCTAATAATTATAAATTATTTTGTTTTTTTTTATTCAAACTTTCGTTTTTTTGAAATAGATATTTTCTTTAAATTAGATTTGCTTCTCAAATTCTAAATAACCTGATTCATTCATTTAAATTCAAGCGAGTTTAAATTCTTTTTTATATTAACTAATTAACTAACTTTTTTTCATTTCTATTCTTTCTACATTTCTTATTTTTAATCTACTTTCTAATTATTTATTTGAATAGTTTCTTCATTTTTTAACTCTGAATTTATAGAATAAGGTTAAAAAATCCTAAAGCTCATATTCTAAATTTCTGGATTTTTGCTATCAAATTTATACACAATCAGTCTTTTATCCCAATATCCAATCTTCCAAACATCATTTTTACTTAGCGTCACTTATGTTTTGTTTTCAATTTAATAAATAATTATTATTTTATGTTTTTGATTAACTTTGACAAATTGCCTTAAGTTTTCTTCTTTATATTTTTATTAACATTTTTTTAATTAAATTTTTACAAAAATTAAAGGAGAGAAAACTTAAATTCTAGAAGTGATATTCAAAGATTTATTGATGCTATGGTTTCAAAGTTTGATTTAGTTTATCAGAAAAAAATTAGAATTCACTTTTTAAATCTTCAGTTTTATTTTACTAATGATATACTTTAATTAAAAGAACCACTTAAGCCAGATGTATTAGAATTTTTATTATGTTTTACTCTTCATTTAAAAGCTACTAATATAAATAAAATTGTCAGTCAGAACAATCATATGATTTTTTAGAGTTTAATAAGTGAAAATGATTTTGCAAACTATAAAAAAATTTATTTTATTTTTTATATTTAAATACAGTATCAACTTTTATTCCCATTAATTTTCTCTTAATAATTATTCATTTTAATTTCAAACATTTGCATCTTAGCCTCTTGCTTTTAAATTAAAATTTTTAGGTTTTTAAATTCCTAAAATTACATTTTTTTTTTCTTTGTATCAAATCGATGTCCTATGTGAATATTATTGAGAAAGTGGAGATAATAAAGGAAATGTTTCTTTAATTAACGAAAATATGTTTCTTTAATTTTTGACTTATTTATTAATAGGTTCTTATATTAAATTTATTTATTTACATTTTTTATTTTATATTAAGAAAGAAAATTGCTTTTGCTGACTTAATAGGATCATTATAAGAAGTCTATTTTTATTCTAGAATTTAAGAAGCTTTTGATTATAGAATTCTCTTATGTATGAAAACATGTAAAAACTTGAAAAATCCTAAATTTTAGTCTAAATAGCAAAGTAAGTCAGATTATAAGCCAGCTTCTAATTTTTTCTTACTATTCAAAAAATTTTCTTATAAAGTTACATCACGTAACTGGTTTGAGAGTCATTAATCAAAATATGCTAAATTTGCTAAGTAAAGTGCCTAAATTTTTAGTCCGAATTGTGGAATTAATTTTAGTAAGTACTATTTATTTATTCCTTTTATTTTATTTTTATTATGTTTTTCCACTGAGTTATTAATTATATTCATTATAATGTTTCTTCAAAGCTTTCAGATTCTATTTATTTTTATACTTATATTCTTAATTTATTCTCTCTATTTGATAATTAGTGATATTTCGCTTACTTGTGGTATTTTGGACTGTCTTTTTTATACACATTTTATAAGGATATTTTTTAATCTATCTAATTTAAAGTTTGATTAAAGAATATAAAGATAAAATTTATAATTACTTTTATTGATAATTAGTGAAGCTTTAACTGAAAAAAGAAATAGAGGAACGTTTGATGTAGAAATAAAATTGCAATTAGGAGACTTAATTAAGACATTTTATTTGCCATTAAACTTAAATTAAGTAATCTAATATACTTAGAGACACGTTATATTAATAATCACTAATAAATTTCTATCTAAAAGCTCTATATATATACAAATTTATTCTTTACTATGCTTATATTTCTTAAATACTTTATACCTATAAGTCTAATTCTTGCATACCACACTTACTATAATTGTTTTCTAATTTTTACTGATTAACTTAGAAATATAATTTAATACGTATATCGAATGTAAGATTATATTTATTTATATTATTAAAGATATACTAAATGTAAGAATTTGCTAATTTTCTGGGATTTTCGACCCATTTCACAGCAGTCCATTTCTCTTTGTAATCAGAGTTTTCTTACTCTTCCTCACTCTTCTCTAATGATTTAATTAAATATCAGTTTCCATTTTTTTCTTTAAATATTTCAGGGAAAAGCAGAACATCTTTCTATAATATTACAATTTTTACTCTTCTAATAAATATCTCTCTTCTCAATTATCTTTCCACCTCCTAGAAGAGCTAATATTATCGATATAAGTGTTTTTCTCTGCTAAAATATTAGCATTTCTTCTTAATTGGCTCTCTAATGTTTATAAAATGTATTGTGACCTTTACTTACTCTATCTCCAGCTTTTTTCCTATAATCTATGAGTTAGCAACTGAAGTAACAAGTGATGAAATTTTTCACATCGGAAAATGGGAAAATCTGGAAAAAAAAATTTTAAATTCAGATTATAAAAAAGATAGAAGTCAAGGAAAAAATGTAATTCAAAGAAGAAAATGCAGGAACGGAGATTTTATAAATTTAAAACTTCAATTAAGTCGGAAGGCGAACAGTTATTTTAATGATTAATGATTATCTATGAGTTGCTTCTTAAACCTTTTGGTTAATTTGATTTTAAAGCTTTATATAATTATTTTTATTCTTCTATTCTGTTTCCAAGCTCTATTTGCTTCTTTTACTAGTTTAAGATTGATTGCAATAGTATTGCAATATACTTCAAAAGGCATTTAATTCTCTTTTCTTTGACATAAGTATTACTTAAATTTATTCAGTAGATTCTAGTTTTTCAATAAGTTTCTTATTATCTTTCTTTAACTTATTAACCTCTTCCTTAAAGTCCAACTTTAATCAGTTAATAATAAATTATTTTTTACTTAGTGGTGAAATTAGAGACTTCCAAAATTAGGATATTTTGACTTATTTCAAGGTTTTTTTCCGAAGTAGGAGTCTTAAATTGGTGGGATATCTTCTTGCAGGTTTTTCGTTGATCCTAGAGAGTTTATAGTCACTCCTGCTTTTTTAATCAAGAAAACCTTTGTATTCTCTTTCCATTTTTATTAAGATTAGACTAATGAAAGCATGAGATAGGAAATATAAGCTATAATATAAAAGCAGAGTAAGCTTTAGTTAATTAAGTAATTAGGAAGTACTTTAGTCCAAATTTAGCATTCAATTAGTATACCTTCTCCCTTAAAACTAAATATAATAATAAAGCTTAAATAAGGAATTTTAATTTTAGATTAAGTAATTGTATTAGTTATTAATTTACTTTTACAAGTACTAAATAATCAAAGTCTAAGAATAGTTCTGATATATAAAGCTAGCGTTTTTATAAAATTAAATTTTTAAGTTTGAATAGCTTATAATCTAAAATCTTTATTTTGATTTACTAGTTTAAAATTTAAGAAAGGCAACTATTTTAAGGTTTACTATGAATATCAAATTAAATTATATAATATTAGCCTTTCAGCCCAACAAAACTATTTTTATGATTTCTCTCCCTTTTTGAAACTCTTTGTCCTATAATCTTGCTTTGATTTGACTTTATTTTTTAAATCGTTTTGCTTCTCTTATTTTTAATCTTTGCTCGTTTAAAAAATAATAATTTTAATCATAAACATAAAAATTAATTGAAAATTGATTAATAAAATTTCGATTAAAAAGGAGCTAAAAATTTAAAAGATTAAAGAATACTAGCAAAACAAAAAATGAAGCTAGTTCATGTGTATTAACTAATTTAAATATGAAATAAATTAACTTAGTTACATAATTACTAATAAACTATACACACTTAAATAGATAAGGTTATTATTTTAACACTTTTAATGTTTAAGTAATTATTTAAATTTTAAAACAAATAAAATAAAAAATTTAAAAAGAAAGCTTATTTATTACAAATAAGCTATAGCTTTTAGATAAATTATTTAAAGCAAAGTTAATAAATTAATTACTTAAAGAGATTGTAAGATATTAATTTAAATATCTTAAAGTTAATAAACCAATTATAAAAATATTTAAATTTAAATGCTTTTTCTATTAACTATTAAATGAAAGTAGTTAATTACCTAATTAGTTTTTAATGTTTAATTAATCTAATTCTGTGGGATATAAATCTATCTTAAAACTAAGTTAGATATTGCAATTCTCTAGCTTTGTTTTACTTAATCTAAAGAAAGCATTGAATAAAACATTCTAAGAACATAAAAAAGAAACAAACAGGAATTAGTATGTTTTTGAATGTAAGAATAAAGATTTTTAATAAGTTAATAACTTAAAATATATAAAAATAAAGATTTAAATAAACTAGAAAAATTTTATTTTTCTTAGAGCAAATTTTATTCGTTTTTTAAAACAAACATCACAACTTAATATTTAATTTGATAATTTATCTAAGTTTATTGTCTCTAATAAAAGCTAAAATGCTATAATTCCAAAAAATTAAAATTTAAGTAAATTTCAAACTATTTAAAGAAATTTCTAACTTATATAAAAAACTTTGCAAAAATAAGAATTTTTTAAGATAATTCAAATAAAAATAAATCTTTATATGTTTTTATTCTTTATAGAAATCTATAATAATTAAATAATCTATTTTACATCATTTTTTATTTAAATTTTTTTTTTCTTAATCTTAATTAAGATTCCACATGAGCTCATCTTACAAAATTAGGATATAAAATTTTTTTTGCACGAAGAAAGAAATATCTAATCATTAGCGATAATTTTATAAGTATAACTCTTATTTGATCTTTTTAAGAACTAATCGTAGTATTAGACTATCTGGCTAGAAACTTAAAATAAAAAGAGTGTATTTAGTCTTTTTCAATTTAAAAATTAACCTTTCCTTCTAAATTCATTTTTATTCTTAAGATTTTAAAATCTAAAAATCTTATAAAAGTTAAATAATTTTTCTAAAAATTAAGATAATTCTCTATTTAAAATAAGTTTTTTATAATAATTAAATTATTAAAGAAAGCTAAAAATAAACTAAGATATTGCAATAATTATAGTTATTAAAGTTATTATATTCTATAATCTTTCTTCTATAGAATCTAGATTTTCATTTAAAATTAATTTAAAACATAACTTTTATAAGGAATATTTTAAATAAAATAATGGTTGAATCCTTTTTAAAATAATTATTAATTTATTAATATTGCTAATAAATCTAAGTCTTTTATATAGAGCAAACTCTTAAAATATTTGTTATTACTTTTTAATTTTTATTAAATAATAATAATAATAATATACTTAATGTTAATCAAATTGTTTGTCGATCACAGGACTTGAAACCTGGTCGCAGCTGCCACTATTTTTTTACGTGGTTGGATTACTACGGTCTTTTTTATTGAGAAGACAATTCTCATGAACAGATTCCTTGCTAAAATTCTAAAATATTTTTCTTTTATAGATCCCTTCCTTTGCTACATAAAGTCTTGATAAAATTCTTAATGCTTTTTATTCTTCGATTTTTTGTTTGATTTAAAAATTTTTAAATCTTCTTAGAATATGTCATTATGATCTACAGTATCAGCATTTTTTTCTTTCTATTTTATTTTGAGTTCTTATATTAAAATTTTTCAAAAAAAAATGTCGAACCTCCGAAAGTGATCCTTTCCAGCTCCAAAGAATTAGGAGGCTATAGTGTTAGGAAACAAATAAACCTTCAAAAACCACCCATACTGCGACAACCCCCACCTCAGAAGAGAAACCGAGGAAGTAGGTCAAGTCTATCCTACATCAGGAGGTCTCCGAATTTAACCCTACTGGTCAGATGAGCATGGATTAGCTCGTCAAGGTGGTGTTAAACCTCCAGGAAGAGGTTAGAAAATTACGAAAGGAAAATGAAAAGCTGACTGAGCAGATTTAACACGGGCTTTAGGATATTCTAGACCTTAGAATGGCCAATTAGGAAAGAGAACTCACTGCTCTCTGAAATTATTAAAAAAATCAACTTAATCAGACGAACTCCTAAGTAAAGAAGATTTAGGACTAAAATTAATTCCTTGAAAACTCAATATAGAGCCAATAAAGCCAATAGAGTCAGCAAATTCCCTAGCATAATAGAATGGACATTGAAAATGAAAAAATTTACTAAAGGACGATAGTAACATAATAATAGAACTGAAAACCTAAAAAGCGATGTTACTTTTGTAAAAGTTGTTATCATCTGCAAAAAAAATGTAGATAATTTCAATAATTTAAAAGATAATACCGACTTAGAGAGATACAAAGAGCTCAGAGGCTATGATGTGATCAAGAAGGGAGAATTTTCAAGCGTAGAATTACTGTAATGTAATCAGATATGGGACAGGAAATGCAAGGAAGAAAAACTAAAGATCATTGGTAGAGAAGGACTAAACTTTTAAACCCATTATTTGAACGGCGGATATGATTCTGCTATTAAACAATATTAAATAAATTAAATAAAAATATTCATAACTTTTTCAATGTTTTTAATTCTTGCGTTCATTTAGGTTGTTTCTTTACTATTTTCTTATTCTGTTATTTTTTCTTAGGATTGAAATATTATTAATTTATTTTGAGGATCTTCAATCTACATTGTTACAACTGATGATGGAGGCAGTTAAGATTAGGACCAAATTTATTATCTCGTGATTTATTTATTATTTATTAATATTGTTTTGGGTTAATCTATTTCAAGGTTGAGTTGTTCGTGGTTAATAAGAATTTCTCTAATTTAATTTGTCAGATTTCAGATAGTTTCTTCTTGTTTGACTATAACTTTATTTAATTTTTCAACTTATTCTTTTTCTATTCAAGAAGTTTCTGGGTCAACCATGTGCTTTCCCTAGGAAGAAGATGAAGAGTTTGATTATTCTAAGGCTAACTTTTTTTACTTTTAAATTAAATTGACTTTTCTTCTAGCCTTCTTAATTTCGGCCTTGCTAAGATGCTGTCTGATATTAAACTCCATTTAATTTTTAACTAATTTTTATTAAATAGTAATAGGATTTTAATAGCTATATTACTTCCAGTAGCAGTAATACATTCTTTTAAATATATTTTATTTAAATTAATCCTATTTTTATTATTTTAAATTAGTTATATAACTAGATTAAAATAGTTCTTTTTGTCTTTAATAGAAAAATTCAAATACTTTAGTCATTAGAAAAATGAAAGCTAGGAAAATAAAAATCAAATAATTAAAAAATTTAGCTCTATATCTTTAAACTTTTTAGTTTTTCTATAAAGAGATTAATATATATTGTACTAATACCCCTTAAACTATAACTCTTTTTTATTTAAACTATTTATAAAAAATAACTTTTATACTTTAGCTTGAATGATAATTAACTAGCTAAAATTAAGGCCAATAATTTAAGAGCTACTTTGTAAAAGTAGTCTCATTAATAGCTTATTACTTAATTATAAAATAATAATGCTTAACAAGGGTAAAATTTGAATCGATATACAATAGAAAGAAACATTTATTAATATATTATCAATGATAGCTAAGCAAGACTAATTATTTATTGTAATAGTCCACTTAATCTCTTTATCTCAGCTGATGTTTTACATTTGTATAAGCTTTTATAACATAAGATTAATTAAAATTATATCTATTTGGAGATAATTTAAAGATTCTTAAAGCAGAGTAATATTTTAAATATCACTAGTTATACGAATCGTGATCAAGTTATTCATCATACCTTCATTTTATCTTAGTATTTTGTAAATTATTTCAAATATATCAGTTTAATCAACCAAGTAATAAACTCTTGACTTATTAAGGTTTATATTTAAAGGATATACCCTCCTTAATTTTTCTAGCCATGCAACTTACTTTATAATGGTTTTAAGATATGAATCTGAATAATTCTTCAAGGGGGTTAAATAAATAGAATTTAAATAGAAAAGTGAAAGTATGAATTAATTAACATAACTATTAGCTATAATTTATTTTAACTATGTGAAATTATTTAGAATGAAACTAGCTTATTTTAGCTGAAATAAATATCATTAAATTAAAATTAAAATCCATTAATTTAACTATAAAAGGTAAGCCAAAAAAAAGCTAAAGAGATAATAAAAAAATAAATAGCGAAATTAGAATTTTGATATACGTATCTAATCCTAATTAAAGACTAAAGTAAAAGCATAATAGGGATAATCTTTATTAATAGTCATACTTAGTTGTATAGAATGGCTATAGTTGTATTTTTAGAAAGATTCCTAATTCTACTTTCTAGTAATTCATTTTTAGTCCTCTTATTTTATGTGGAAATTATAAATATGAAAGAAAATTATATGGTCTAAACTATGTAACAAAAAGACTTATAGGATTTGCTATAGAAACGGGAAAATTTAAAAAAGAAAGGAAAACAAACTTAGAAGCTTAAGCTTTATAAGCTTCCATAAAGTTAGAATGAACTGCTTTAGAGTATATAAACCTCAGCTATACCAAAGAAATCTAATTAAGTAAATGCAAAGTCTTAAAAAGAAATTTTGAATGAAAAGCTTAAAACAAAACAAATGGAAGACTTGAATTAAAGTTACGATGCTTGCATGAAAGTAATTCAAAACAATTTTGAAGTTTATTAATTTGCTTCATAAAATGCTTAAACTAAGTAAAGCCAAAAGTTTTTAATTCAATAAGATTTTGGTCATTAATATCTAAATACTTCGGCGGACTTCTTATTATAGAAATCTAAGTGCAAGTTAAAATTGAATGTATAAGCGAATCCAAACAAATAGCTTCAACAATAGAAATAAATCAAAGAAATTTAGTTACCCAATATCAACGGTATTTAGTAAAATAGTCAATATATTGTATCTCCTAAGCATATCATTTAATACAATCATAACTCTCCTAAAAATATTGAAAGTGTAATGCACTCGTAAAATAGTCCATTTTCTAAAAATTTAGCAGTTACTAAATCATCTGGCATGGAAAAAAATTAGATACTTGTAAGGCAGCACCTTGGGAATTATTAAACTTAAAATGGAGTCAAAGACTACAAGACAAGGAATGATTAAGAAAGCTAAATGCTTTAAAAGAAGAAGGAGGATTTTAATGACCCAAAAGGATTAAATAACTTTTCAAAAAGTCAAAATCCTAATAATTAAACTCCTATTTCCTTAAACTCTAGTCCTATATGAAAGAGGCAAAGCATATTGAATAAATTAGTAAAAAAAAGATCAAAGACTTCAAATTTTGAGCAAGTAAATACTTCTTATCAAAGTAGCAATGACCTTTTAAAAGCTTCAAAATCTCAAAATAAACCAGAAAAGATAAACTAAAAATCCAGTGACTTGAGAATTTAACTTACTAACTCACATAACTAAGAGGCAATAACTAAAGCTAGAGCAATTGACTAAGCTTATAAAATAAAAGAATTTTAAGCAGAAGCAAAAAAGAATATTATAAAGAACTAAATCTAAGTAGTCTAAAATAAAGCTGGTAACTAATAGCCTGCTTAAGAAAATAATTTAAATCTTAAAATCCCTTTTTAATAATAGAAGGTAGTTAATTACCACTATGATGAACACAAAATTTAAGAGTAGAATATTAGTATTAAATAAGAAACTTACCAGATAAAAGAAAAAAATTAATTATAAGTGAAATAAATATCTTATAAAAGATATAGATCGAAATCCCAAAATAAAGCAGATGTATCTTAATAAGTTAAGAATGACCATAATTAAAGTAATAGTCCACTAAAAAATATTCAATAAAAAGATCTGATTCCTTAGCAAAAGCAGGAAGATTTAACGAAGAATAAGATATAAGAAGAAGCTATAATAGAAGAAAAAAAATAAGCAAAAGTTAAAAGAAACACTGATCTTAAAAAGTAAAATGAAGTAACGCAAAATAATAAGCAAACTATCAACTAAAATCAAATTTAGTAGAATGTCTAAGAATCCAAATAGACAATATAATCCTCAATACTAAAACAGCAGTTAATGGTAAAATTATAGAATAAAATTTCTTAATAAATTCCTAAAGAATTCAAGGAGCTCTGCTAATATTACAATAAACTCTATGAAGTTTCTCAAAAGTAAAATCGATAGGAAATTACTTAAAGTATAAATAAGCAAGGAAATTAAGGAAAAGGGCACCAAAATAATTAGTAATAAAAAAATGAAATAATACCTAATGATAAAGAAAAGTAAGATTCTGGAGATCTATAAAATCTGCATTAAACCTAGGAATAAAATAACTAAAAAACTCTTTTTAGCGAAGATCAAAGTGCTTTGCTTGAATCCTTTTTATAATAAGATTCAGATGAAGATAAAATGTTGAAGAGATATAAAATGAAAAATTGAGCTAATAATCTAGAAAAATAAATCACAAATAAGTTAATTAAAATGTTTAAAGGAATAATGGTATGAACATCCCATTTAAGGATTTAAGCAGACAAGAAATTTAATTTTTAAATCAGAAAACAATACTTAAGTGACTGAGAAAGTACTCAAAGAGTATGGTTTAAAAGCTTTTTTATGAATAGCAAATTGATTTTTCTTAATTATTATATCAAGAAAATTAAAATTAATTTTCCCATCAATTTCTAAAATTTCAACAGCAACTCAAATACTTTCTAGATATACTTAATGAATGACTGCTTGATTTACGCTATAATTTCGAGTAGCTACCTAATAACTTTAAGCAATGGCTAGTATCAAGTTTCATAAATATAGAGGAAACTAAAAATATAGAAAATCTCAGTTAATTTGAATAAAATAGAATTAGCAATTTTGGTTCTAACTCTATAACTGAGAAGAGGTAAGTAATTTATTCAGGCATTAGTCAATTATGCTCATTTTATTCTATATTTTAAGCAAAAATTTTGTTAGGTATATTTGCTTATATCCTGAAAAATGCAAGATTAAGCACTCATCAAGAGCTAATTTGGATAACTTGCTTGTTTTCGGTAGCATCTTATAAATTCAAATTCTTCTTCGCTTCTTAACTATAGGAAGAGATAAAGGAGAACATGAACTTTTAAAAAGCAATATAATAAAATGAAATCATTTAGATTAACAGAATGTAAGCTATTTATAATGCAGATTAACAATGATGGAGTTTCACATAACCTTATTACAGGCCTTCGCATGTAAAAAATAATAGAATGTGAACAATTAAGTATGGAAGTGAAACAAAGACTCTATGATTTCGGAACTTTTATTTATTCAGCGCTAAAAAAAACTGAGTAGAAATGAACTTTTGGATTTTAGTATATTATTCTATTTTTTTTCGAACTTCTCCCTTAAATAACTCACATAGTTTATTGATAAAAATCCTTCTTATTGATGATTAAATTGAAGCTACTCATGCAAAAGAGTATAAAATTAAATAAATTACTAATATTCTTAACATTAACTAAAATTAATTTAATTTTGAGCTATTAAACCAAACCATCGCTTCATTAAATTACTGACGATATAAAATCTATAATTGTATAAAGAAATATGTGAAGTATATGATTATGCCTTGCTATCTACTTATGATTCAATCTAGAATTTATATAAAAAAGTATTTTTATTAGTTGAGTTTAATGTTTAATTGATGTAAGCTATTTGTATAAACTAAGTACTAATTTATAATAAACTTAGTTATTGATAAATAGCAAAAATATAAAATATATTAATTGAGAGTTGATTATATATAAAGACTTAGTTATTAGTATTATAAATACAAATTTACCAGTTTAAATTTTATTTAATCCAAACAATTATTTTAATTTCTCCTTTCTCACAAAAAAAGCTAGCACTAAAAATAAATAATTTTAAATAGTTTTATAGTTAAGAATAAACTAGAAGATTACTTGTTAATGGATCTATAGCTTCTAAAGCTAATAAAGTAGTTATATAAATTATATCAGATAGATAATATTTTTAAAGATAAACTAATAAAATCGCTGCTAACTACAAAATGCAAAAGACTCTTAAAATAATTTAGTATAATACTAAAAACTTTTAAGGCTATTTAGTCATAGATAACTATTAATCATAATATCAATTAAAGACATCGAGACTAATAAACAAAAAAGAGTTAAATTAACACTTTAACTAAGTTAAGAGACTAGTAATATAAAACTCTTATAGATATTAGAGTTAATAATTACTAAAGCTAAGATATAATAATTTTTAGTTTATTCATGTAATTTTAATATAACATGAGTAAAATCAATTTAATAGTTAATTGAAACTTCATAATAATTAATAATCTAAATAATCATAAAGCGAATAAATAAGAGATATCGTAGCTTTAATTAATTTTGTATATTTGTTTATAGTAATGATAATATGAAAATAAATTAGATTCTTAATACATTTATTACAAAATGCTAGGTTAATAAAAAATAAATTAAGGCTCTTAATATAAACTTAGGATATAGAGAATTAACATTAGCTCCTTAGTTAACTAAATAATCCTAAATTATTAAATTAAAATAATATGCTCAAAGTTTTAGTGTGGTTTGTTAAACTATAAAATCTATATTACTTATTAGAAAAAATTATTTTTTATATACAAGTGGCATTAATAAATCTAGTCATTAGTCTAAAATTTAAAAATTTAATTAAGTCAATGGAGAAACCAAAATCTAAGTTCTTAAGTAAATAAATAGACAGCGTATTTAATTTCTTAGATTAGTTGAGTATCAATGGTCGAAGATATAAATTATTAGGAAATTATCTTAGTAGTGATTTATATAGGAATATTGTATAATTGCATATATTGATATCTCTTTTGAATAATAACTAAATCGATTTAAGTTTCTTTGAAGCCAGTATAAATGAAGATGCCTCATGGTGTAACGGTTAGCACTTTGGACTTTAAATCCAGCAATCCGAGTTCGATTCTCGGTGAGGCAATTTTTCATATTGAATTTATAAAAAAATAAAAAAGATGCTTAAAATAATTAAAAAAAGAAGTGCATCATAATACAAAAATGATGTAAATGATTACATCATAACGTTAAATATACTTAAAGCATAGCAATATAATCAAAGATGCTTTATATTTCTATAATAATAAATTATAATCCTAGAACTCTTAAGCTAATTAAATTGATAGTAATTCATTTTTAAACTAGTATTAAAAGTTATTCACTATATATTCCATATATTAGCTTAAATATAAAACTATTAAAAGCTTCTATTGATACTTTCTATAGATAAATGCTTAATTTTTTATAATTTTAATGGGATAAAATAAATAAAATTATAAAAGTTTAATTTTTTATTTTTCTAGCATTTGATTCACATCACGAAAAAAATTCAGAAATACTTTTATATAATTTTTAGTTATTTATATCAGATTACCTTTAAATACTTAAAAATAAATTATCTACCCTATGAAAGCACTAATGCAACAGAGATAAACAAAAATTAAAAAATAATTTTTTACATTAATTTATAAATAAAAAATATGAAAGTTTTAATTAAACTTTTTATTTTTGCAAATGCTTGGTAATTTTAGCAGCGAAGAAACTTTATTATTAAATTATAATAAAAAACATATTCAACCAATTTATTAAGCAATGCTAAATTTATTTTGTCTTTATATTTTATTAAAATTTAGACCAACAATTAAAAGATAAAATTAGAGAGTATCTAGTAAATCAAATTTTAGATATTCTCATATATTAAGAAATTTAATTGTTTTTCTAAATTTTTGCTTCACTTTTTGCTTCAGTTTGAGCTTTTCTCTTAATTGTTCCAAATTTTTTTTTAAGTTATAGAAGAGATGGCTTTCCTTCGTATATGAACTTTCATATTTATCTCATAACTTCAGGCTATGGATGTTCTAAAAATTCTGGCTTTAAAATCATAGTGTAAACTTGGGAGATATGAAATCACTAGTAAGTCTCATAAGTAATAGTTCTTAAAATATCTTATCCAAACTCGGATTTTACATACTAATACATATTTTAAGTATTAAGGCCTGAGATTTCTTCTTTTTATTCTTCTGTTATATTTAAGTCCTCAAAGGCCATTTTGATTTCTTCTTATCTCTATTTTCGATAGAAATCTAGAGTTTGCTCAACTAAATAAATATATGTAACTTCTTATTTTTATATACCTTTTGTTCTTTTCAGTTTGTCTTGATTACTCATGACTCATTTATAAGAAACTCCATATATTCTTTGAATCTCTGAGCTATTTATTATTCTAAATTTATGTGGCCTTTCATTTTCATCAGGAACTCTTCGCTATTTAGTTAATCCAGTAGTTGCTTCTTCATAAGTTCTAAGTGGACCATATAAGCAATCTTAGCATACCTTTCTAGAAGTGATATAATCTTATTACAAGTCATTACTAAATTTCTAGCATTGGAGCATAAATTTTTATACAAGTTTATATACAAAAATTTTCATTTCTATTCCAAATTTAAATTTTATTTCATTTCCTTATATCTTTAGTTTACAACTTCTACTGGAAAAGAATTGAAGCATGCTTATTGCCACATTTCTGAATTTCATCCAATTTAATATCATTCTCTACAAACCTTTTGTAAGGTACCTGCGATTTCTCTTCCAGTGAAGAATTTGAAAGCTTGTAGAAACACTCTTTTATAATTGCTTGGCTTAGTTTCAAGAATTTTGGTTAATCACTATTCTTGGAATTAGCTTTGATAGTTAAGAATAATTTTTTATTCTTAACTTTCATTAACAACTTTTTGGACTTATTAAAATAACTCTTCAGATATATTATGGCATTATAGGATTTTAACATGATACCATTACAGTTTTTTTAAAAAGCAATTTAAATCCTCAAAAGAAATATCTTTATGTATTTCTAATGTTTACACTATTATGTATCTAAAATCCTAAAGTGGCTTCCAACAAACTTAGCACCTTTTATTATATTTAATGGCTATTCTAGTTAACCAATTTTTATCCTGTTCTTTATATTCAGACGTATTAATGTCGCCTCTTTATTCACTCTCTGGCTTATTTTTTTGTTCATTTAAGAGTTTTATAAAATAAGAAGTTTCTAGTAAAATTCCCTGATAAATACGCATTCTGTTATCCATTTTCTAAGTAAATTTGTTCCTCTTTATAATAAGCTAAAAATAGATAAACTCTCGACTATTATATTCTACACTTAGATTTATAAAAATATCACTAAATTAAACCATTCTCTATATGGTAAAAACTTAGTGCAAAATATCAAAGCATCATATCATCAACATAATATATAGAGTTAATGATTTCACATCATAAAAATTTACTAAATTATTATTATTTTATCAATAGAGAGCAGGATGATAGATGTCCAACTTTCATTAGATTTATACATTTAATATAAAAGCTAATTATTATTTAAGAAAATGTTTACATTAGTTAGTTTAAGACTAAGCTTTAAATAAGTGGGAAAATGCAATCGAAGATTTTTTATTGTTTATACGAAGAATGTTCTATAAGGTTTACACTTTGATGCCTTATTAATAAATATTTATATACTTACTTAAAAAATAGAAGAAATAAGACATTTTAGCCTTGCAAATGTAAAAAATTAGATTGCTTATAACTTTAACTTTTTTAAAAGTTTTAAGAAAAGAAATTATATAATGAAAATTAAGAGTAAGCAACTAAAGGAAAAAAATTAAAGAATTGTTTATGCTTAAAATCTTTAAAAGTTAGGAAGCAAACTAGCAATTTAACTTAGAATAAATAACTTTTATTCCTAAATACTCTTCATTAAATTAGGGATCTTAGCAAATAGAAAATTTAATAAGCTGATTTTAAAAAATAATCAGCTTAAAATCTTCTAAAATTAGCTCCATCTAAATTTCTTGGATATGAAAACTGAATAGAACAGTATTAAAATATTTTTGAATAAAAATAGCGAAATTTGAAGCTGAAGTAGCAAAAGCAAACGTGAAAACTTTTAGTAAGATAAAGTAAAAATTAAAAAATAGTAAGTGACACTAGAAAATAAAATAGGAAAACTTCAAAAATAATCTAATAAGAATAAAAATAATTTAACTTCATATCCATTACAAGAAATTTGAAGGCAACTAAAAATTAATTTTATTTTAAGAATTAAAAATTGATTAAGTAGCTCAACATCGATTTCTTTCTTTTATACTCAAATGAAACTTAATCAACTAATAAGATTAAACTAATTATAAGTCACTAAAAATGTTCAGATAATTTTATAAAATTAATAATAAACCAATTTCTCAGTCTTTAGTAGTCAATAATAAAAATCCTTCCTTTTTAATTTTTAATTCTAAAAGAAAATAGTTAAGCTTCTAAAGAGAAGGTATTGATATTTAATGTAATAAGTTTTATTATCATCGCTAATTCTTTTTAATTGAATAGTTTTTTATTTATACTATCCATCTAGATATTATTAAGTGGGCTAACAATTTTAATTATAAAATGTATAATTATATTCTATTATTAAATCTTAGCTTTTATAGTAAAAATTAATAAGCATTAATTAATGATAATATGAATAAAGATTATAATAAGAGCAAGTTTTAATAATAATCTGGTAAATATAAGCATTTAGTTATATAATAAAGTAATTTAGTTAAAAAGAACTGCTATTATTAATATCTATAGTATAATCTAATTTATTCAATGCTTTATCATTTTTTACTATGATGCTCTATCTTTTATTTATATTAAAAAGTCTAAATGAAGATAGCATGTTTATGCTAAAATTTAGGATTTTTACTATTTTTTTATCTTTAAACTCTCATTAACTGGGAGACATAAAGATTAGTTTTGATATACTTTGCTTGGAAAATTAGCAAAAATAACTTCAAATGTAAATTATCCAAACTTGAAGAATCTTAAATTTTAATATTCTAAATTAGTTTCTTCAATTATCTACTGAAAATAACTATTAATCCCATTTATTCAACAAATACTAAATATAAAGAAATATATTTTAGTAATATTATTAATATCCTTAGATTAAGATTAAATACTAAGTCTTTTATAAAAACACTAGATAAGCTAATTAAAAAAGATTTAATAACTTAGTTCAAATTTTTATAAAAATTAGCTAATTATCTATATAAAAATAATTAGAATAGTAATTGTATTTTCAGTTAATGTATCTACATAATGAGTATATAGTAGATATTGTTCCTTAATAATAATACCTTTAAGTATTTCTAGTAAAATAAAAATAGATATAATTTAGTATTATAAACTCTATTTTTAGTATTTGCTTAAAAGAATAACCTATATAAATCACAAACACTTTAGTATAATTATTATTCTAAAGCTCATAGGCTAATAAGGCATTAATGTGTGCTTTATATTAATAGTTTTAAATATTTTAGTTAAAAAAATTGATTGAATACTATCTTTCAGGGAACACATCTAAATGAACAGCAAAGATATATGTAATTTTAGACTTTTTTAGGTTATATAGCTAATTTAAATTTTTAATAGATAACTACTTTATTTTTCTTCTAATCATTACTAACTTAATGTGTAACTTAAGAGACATTCTTGGTGTCTTTCGTTATCAATTTAGTAATTTAGTAATTTGATAATTTCTTTTTATTCATCAATTTGATTTCTTTTGCTTTAATTATTAAAATTTGTATATTAAACTAGAGATGAAAAGTTTTAATACAGATATAGAACTATTAAAGTAGACTTAAATAATTGAATCTAGTACTAAAATATTAAATTAATTTAGATTTATATTTAGTTATTAGTCTTTGCTAGCCTAGTATATGGGATAAACTACTTTAACTATGTCTTTTAGTTCCTATTCTTTATACATTAGAATATTTTATAGAGGAATAAGATAGATTAAAATATTGTCCAAGGAGTTAAGAAATAGTTGGGTAGAAATAATAAAGAAGCATGAGGAAAAATAAATAATTGAGTAATAAATTTCTTTGATAGCTACACTTTAGTTAGCTTAAATAACTATAATTACATCATAATATAGATGAATGTAAAGTATTTAATACTTGATTTAAATATAATTAATAAAATTATTAAGATGAAATAGAGCGACATGAAGTTGAAAATTGATGCAAAGGAATTATAGAATATGCTTCAGTAGTAGAGAGCTATACGAAAAAGAAACACTACGGGATAATAAATGAGGCTTCATAAGCTGCCAGATGACTAAAATGAATTATTGCAAAATATTAACTCTACTTTAGTCATCAAAAGCATTAATTAAGCTTCCACTAAATCTCTAAAGGATCATTTTCAGTAGAGGAATAAGCTTCAAAATAAAAATAATTTAAATCAAAGTTACGATAGCAGCTTAAGTAGCCCATTTAACAACTAATTAAAATAAAATTCTAGCACCTAAACTTAAAAATTTCCTTCAAATAATTAAAATTTAATTCAAGGAGTCTGGAAAGATTTTGATTCACATTAGCTTAATGTCTCAGCAGGAAACATTCCTTCTAATATAAAAAACAAGTCTAAACTTAAAATCAACTCTAGTTCTGAAAAAATTACACCCTAAAGCTAATTTATAAATAATACTTTACCAAACATCTCAAATAAGCTAAAGAGCATACATACCCTTTCAGCACCAAAGTTATTAACTCAAAATTAAAACATAAAAAATAATTAATAAAATTTGGAATAAAACATTTCCTGCTTGCAAATCCCATTAATTTCCACTAATAGTGAATTAGATATAATTTATGAAAATCAAGAATCTAAATCTCCTTTAAGTGCCTAAGTTGCATAGTCCTTATAAAGAATATCCAATACTGCACACATACCTAAAAAGGTTAAACTTCGAGATATTAATAAAAATTGGTGTGAAGTAGAGGAATTTTTCGAAAGAAAGCGTGCAAAATCTCAAAAAATAATAAATTAGAAGGATTTGAAAAAGTTGAGCGATTTTCGCTCTTAAAAAAAGGAAATAAATTTGCAGACTTAAAAAATTTTAACATAACCTGTTTCCTTCTATATTGAAATAACTGAAAGTCCAGAGAAGACTTTAAATAGTGAGATTCAATAATAAACTGCTCAAAATTAAGATTTATATAATTCCGAATCCGAGTTTGAACAACAAATAAGATCGATAAATAATTCTATGAAATCATATAAAAACCTCAATCCTAATCAAATTGCCAGTAAAAAAGGAAGTTGTAATATCGTTTCTCAAAACAAGCTTTAATAGACTAATATTGAATAAAATCTTAATCCCCATTACAAGTTTTAATTAAGCCCATAAGTTATTCAAAAGAACCAAACTTTCTAACTTCCGCTTACTTAATAATAATCTGAAAAACATAAATCAATATCGCCAATAAGGACAATAAATAAAAATTCTTAAAGTTCAACATAAATTATATGAAAAAATCCCAGAAAATTTACTTATCATACAGGAGTTAATTAACATAACTAAGACTTTTAAACTAAAGAAAATGAAAAGCTATTAATTGAAGAAGAGAGAAATGAAAAGAAATAAATCTAAAGTTAAGAAAAAAATAATTAAGAAAAAGATTAAAATTAATAATAGTCAATTGATCAATTTCTTCTTTCACTAGGCAAAGAACAAAGCTTTAGTAAAAATAATTAAAAAACAAATTTATAAATAGAAATTTCCAGCTTAGAAGAAAATAATTAACAATATGAATCTAAAGATTTAAACTCTATCTAATCAAAAATTCCTAAACAATTTAAAGAATTGTGCAATTTCTACAATGCGAAATATAATAAAGAAAAACTCACCGATATTTAAGAAGAAAGCGTTGATACTTAAAAATCCAAGTTAAAAAAAACTAAACTTCAATAATAGGAAAAAAAGACAAAAATTAATAACTTGAATAAATTAAAAAATAAGCTTCATTAAGAAAACTAAATAGAAAAAGAAAAAATCTTACAATCTTAAAACACCTATTCTCCATAAAAACACTCAAAGATTCATTAATGGCGATTCAACTAGAATAATTTTAACCTTTAGCAGTTCAGAATGACCAATAGCTACTTTTATGATTCAGCAAATAATCCTTATATTAAAGAAGCCGAAAGTTAGAATTTAGAAGAGAATTAAGACTTCTAAACTTAAAAAGGTAATTCTAAATTAATCTTTAAATAATAATCTAATTTTGGAATTGTAAGATTAATAACTTCTCTAATAAATTCAAGAAGAGCAAGTTAACTAATAATGGGAGATGTTTCAGTAAAAAGAAGACTGAAAATAAAACCAAAAAACATTAGTCAAATGGCTGAGAATTCTTTCCAATCAGACATTTTTAAAATCTAATTTACGAAGAAAAAGTAAATTTTTAGGATTTAATTGGTAAAAGAAAGCAAAAGTGACGATAATACTAAATCACAAAATTTTTCTCTTCAGTTGGAATATTTTAATTATAAATATTTTAGTAATGAATATCAAATCTGAAGAATAACCTTTATTAGTTGCCAGTTTCTTTGCACAACTGACTAGCCAAAAGTTTTATAAACATAAAGGACAGCAAAGATTTTGAAAATTTAACTTAGTATGAGAAAATTAGGATCTAAAACTTCAATAACAGTTCTAATGCTGAAAGAAGGTAAATTTTTTAAATAGACTTTAGTCAATAATGTTGATTATTTTCTTTATTTTGACTAAAACATTTATTGCCAAGTTTTGCGCTAATTCTCAAAAGTGTAAAATTGAATTAACAACAGAAGCAAATGTGGATAACTTACTAATTTTCGGTAGTATAATTTAGATCTAAATTATCTTTCTCTTTTTAACAACAGGAAGAGATTAAAATGAATTTTAGATGATAAGAAACGACATTAAAAAATGAAATTATTTGAAAAAATATAGTGTAAGCTAATTCATTTATAGAGAAATTATGATGGTATTTCACACCAGCTTGTTACAGGTGCTAAAATGTTGAGATTTATTGAAAACGAGAATTTTCTACCGGAGATATAACAAAAAATAAAGGAATTCGGTGCTGAAGTTTTATAATACTTTGGTAAAAGTATCCAGTGAGTGATTATGAACATTTTAATATATTTTAGGATTTACTTAATCTGTTTTATTAATTCCTGGCTTCTTAATTTTAGTTAAAGTAGTAAAGCTTTAAGCTGAAATTTCTAGTTTATTACTTTAATTAAAAGCTATTTATAAAAATTTCTTCTTAATTAGTTCATAATCTAGCATTAATATTTATAAAACGAATATTCTTTTTTATAATTTATTATTAAACTAGAATAAATACACTTTCTATATAATTTATTTATCTTTTTAAGGAAAATAAAAATCAAAAGACATAAAGAATATCCTTAGCATAAATAATAATAATAAAATGTTCTAAAGTATTATTGAGTATATTATATAATTTTATCGATTTAAATTGCTTATAAGTTTAGATTATTCTTTTATTTCAACACTAATTTTTTTTCTTGTAAAATATTTCAAGTTGATTAAATTTATTATTAAAAAGAAACTTACATCTCCATTTTCTCTTTTCAATTTCATTATAGCTATTATTTTTTATTTTTTAGTATCTTTATTGATAATTAAATATAACTATAAAGATTTGCATATATTAAAATTTTAAAAACTTTTATTAAGTTTAATTAAAGAAAAATCTGAATAGTTACTCTATTATTAATAATTTTATATTTATTAACTGTATAAAGTTATTAGCTTCTTAAAATTAAAAAATTATTATTTCATAGTTAATTAAATTATTTAAATATAAAATATTCCTATTATAATTTAGATTTCTTTGGAAAATAAAGAGAAAATTAATGTTTTAGTTGTTAGTAGCTTAATTTTATAATTTATTCTCCTTTTTAAAGGAGATCTATTAGTTCTTATAATTTGTATAAACTAGTTGCTTTTATTTATATATATCTTTCTTTATAAAAAGACAGTCAATAATTTTTAGGCTGAAAAATAAACAAATTTGGAGAAAGAGGAAATTAATTTTAATTTTTGATAATTATTTGGTTCAAACATATTTAATTGGAATAAATAATTAAAAAATAGTTTTAAAAGGTTTCTAAGATCTAACTTAAACTAAATGTATTTAAATATTACTAAATCTCTACTAACTTTAATCTTAAGTTTTATCTTTTAATTATTTTTTAGAATTAAATTATAAAGTTTGGAATATCATCTTTACTTATATTTGTTTTTTAATATATATTTGAATAATAATAAAGTTTATATTTATTTCTAGTAAAATCTTTTTAACAAGTGAGAAGAAGGAATAAATTATTTCTAAATATGCTTTTAAATATTTTTAATAGCTACATAATTATTTTTCTTAATTATATCATTTTTGATAGAAATATTTGAATAGAATCAAATTAAAAGAAAGTTAAGTTATTCTTTTATAAGGCTTAAAGATAAAATTTATTTCTAAGTTAATTTTTTAAAAATGTTAACTGAATTTTGAAGAACTTTTCTCGGAAATGTAAATAGATTGGGACTGAAAGTTTCTCTTCAAATATTAATAGAAATTTTAAATTTGAAGCTAAAAAAGTTATTTATAAGTAAAATTGTTTGATCTTAGATTTAGATGTTTAATTAATTATTTTTAAAGATTAAGAATTAAAATTTAAATAAAAGGAAAGGAAAAATCTAATTTTAAATGTTTAAATCGTAAATAAGCTTTTGTTAAAATAAATTAATAAAAATCTGGTAATTCTTATTAAACTACTAATTTGGATGCTTTAAAAAAGATAGGCTTGATAGATTTGTTAAATTTAAAGGTAAAATATTTCTTTTTAGCTTTACAATTTTC
>CAMPDV010007010.1:0-15913 GCA_946699065.1 Loxodes magnus
TAAAATTTAAGTTTTAACTATTTTTAGATTACTCAAGATTAAATAAAATTTAAGTTTTAACTACTTTTAGATTACTCAAGATTAATAAAATTTAAGTTTTAACTATTTTTAGATTACTCAAGATTAAATAAAATTTAAGTTTTAACTATTTTTAGATTACTCAAGATTAAATAAAATTTAAGTTTTAACTATTTTTATATTACTCAAGATTAAATAAAATTTAAATCAAACTATTTTTAGATTACTCAAGATTAATAAAATTTAAGTTTTAACTATTTTTAGATTACTCAAGATTAAATAAAATTTAAGTTTTAACCATTTTTAGATTACTCAAGATTAAATAAAATTTAAGTTTTAACCATTTTTAGATTACTCAAGATTAATAAAATTTAAGTTTTAACTATTTTTAGATTACTCAAGATTAAATAAAATTTAAGTTTAACTATTTTTAGATTACTCAAGATTAAATAAAATTTAAGTTTTAACTACTTTTAGATTACTCAAGATTAAATAAAATTTAAGTTTTAACTATTTTTAGATTACTCAAGATTAAATAAAATTTAAGTTTTAACTATTTTTAGATTACTCAAGATTAAATAAAATTTAAGTTTTAACTATTTTTAGATTACTCAAGATTAAATAAAATTTAAGTTTTAACTACTTTTAGATTACTCAAGATTAAATAAAATTTAAGTTTTAACTATTTTTAGATTACTCAAGATTAAATAAAATTTAAGTTTTAACTATTTTTAGATTACTCAAGATTAAATAAAATTTAAGTTTTAACTGTTTTTAGATTACTCAAGATTAAATAAAATTTAAATCTAACTATTTATAGATTACTCAAGATTAATAAAATTTAAGTTTTAACTATTTTTAGATTACTCAAGATTAATAAAATTTAAGTTTTAACTATTTTTAGATTACTCAAGATTAAATAAAATTTAAGTTTTAACTATTTTTAGATTACTCAAGATTAAATAAAATTTAAGTTTTAACTATTTTTAGATTACTCAAGATTAAATAAAATTTAAATCTAACTATTTTTAGATTACTCAAGATTAAATAAAATTTAAGTTTTAACTATTTTTAGATTACTCAAGATTAAATAAAATTTAAGTTTTAACTATTTTTAGATTACTCAAGATTAAATAAAATTTAAGTTTTAACTATTTTTAGATTACTCAAGATTAAATAAAATTTAAGTTTTAACTATTTTTATATTACTCAAGATTAAATAAAATTTAAATCAAACTATTTTTAGATTACTCAAGATTAAATAAAATTTAATTTTTAACCATTTTTAGATTACTCAAGATTAATAAAATTTAAGTATTAACTATTTTTAGATTACTCAAGATTAAATAAAATTTAAATCTAACTATTTATAGATTACTCAAGATTAAATAAAATTTAAGTTTTAACTGTTTTTAGATTACTCAAGATTAATAAAATTTAAGTTTTAACTACTTTTAGATTACTCAAGATTAAATAAAATTTAAGTTTTAACTATTTTTAGATTACTCAAGATTAAATAAAATTTAAGTTTTAACTATTTTTAGATTACTCAAGATTAATAAAATTTAAGTTTTAACTATTTTTAGATTACTCAAGATTAATAAAATTTAAGTTTTAACTATTTTTAGATTACTCAAGATTAAATAAAATTTAAGTTTTAACTATTTTTAGATTACTCAAGATTAAATAAAATTTAAGTTTTAACTATTTTTAGATTACTCAAGATTAAATAAAATTTAAATCTAACTATTTTTAGATTACTCAAGATTAAATAAAATTTAAGTTTTAACTATTTTTAGATTACTCAAGATTAAATAAAATTTAAGTTTTAACTATTTTTATATTACTCAAGATTAAATAAAATTTAAGTTTTAACCATTTTTAGATTACTCAAGATTAAATAAAATTTAAGTTTTAACTACTTTTAGATTACTCAAGATTAAATAAAATTTAAGTTTTAACTGTTTTTAGATTACTCAAGATTAAATAAAATTTAAGTTTTAACTATTTTTAGATTACTCAAGATTAATAAAATTTAAGTTTTAACTATTTTTAGATTACTCAAGATTAAATAAAATTTAAGTTTTAACTATTTTTAGATTACTCAAGATTAAATAAAATTTAAGTTTTAACTACTTTTAGATTACTCAAGATTAAATAAAATTTAAATCTAACTATTTTTAGATTACTCAAGATTAAATAAAATTTAAGTTTAACTATTTTTAGATTACTCAAGATTAATAAAATTTAAGTTTTAACTATTTTTAGATTACTCAAGATTAAATAAAATTTAAGTTTAACTATTTTTAGATTACTCAAGATTAATAAAATTTAAGTTTAACTATTTTTAGATTACTCAAGATTAATAAAATTTAAATCTAACTATTTTTAGATTACTCAAGATTAAATAAAATATAAGTTTTAACTATTTTTAGATTACTCAAGATTATATAAAATTTAAGTTTTAATTATTTTTAGATTACTCAAGATTATATAAAATTTAAGTTTTAATTATTTTTAGATTACTCAAGATTAAATAAGATTTAAGTTTTTAACTATTTTTAGATTACTCAAGATTAAATAAAATTTAAGTTTTAACTATTTTTAGATTACTCAAGATTAAATAAAATTTAAATTTAACTGTTTTTAGATTACTCAAGATTAAATAAAATTTAAGTTTTAACTACTTTTAGATTACTCAGGATTAAATAAAATTTAAGTTTTAACTACTTTTAGATTACTCAAGATTAAATAAAATTTAAGTTTTAACTACTTTTAGATTACTCAAGATTAAATAAAATTTAAGTTTTAACTACTTTTAGATTACTCAAGATTAAATAAAATTTAAGTTTTAACCATTTTTAGATTACTCAAGATTAATAAAATTTAAGTTTTAACCATTTTTAGATTACTCAAGATTAATAAAATTTAAGTTTTAACTATTTTTAGATTACTCAAGATTAAATAAAATTTAAGTTTTAACTATTTTTAGATTACTCAAGATTAAATAAAATTTAAATCAAACTATTTTTAGATTACTCAAGATTAAATAAAATTTAATTTTTAACCATTTTTAGATTACTCAAGATTAAATAAAATTTAAGTTTAACTATTTCTAGATTACTCAAGATTAAATAAAATTTAAGTTTTAACTGTTTTTAGATTACTCAAGATTAAATAAAATTTAAGTTTTAACTACTTTTAGATTACTCAAGATTAAATAAAATTTAAGTTTTAACTACTTTTAGATTACTCAAGATTAAATAAAATTTAAGTTTTAACTATTTTTAGATTACTCAAGATTAAATAAAATTTAAGTTTTAACTATTTTTAGATTACTCAAGATTAAATAAAATTTAAGTTTTAACTGTTTTTAGATTACTCAAGATTAAATAAAATTTAAGTTTTAACTATTTTTAGATTACTCAAGATTAAATAAAATTTAAGTTTTAACTATTTTTAGATTACTCAAGATTAAATAAAATTTAAGTTTTAACTATTTTTAGATTACTCAAGATTAAATAAAATTTAAGTTTTAACCATTTTTAGATTACTCAAGATTAATAAAATTTAAGTTTTAACTATTTTTAGATTACTCAAGATTAAATAAAATTTAAGTTTTAACTACTTTTAGATTACTCAAGATTAAATAAAATTTAAATCAAACTATTTTTAGATTACTCAAGATTAAATAAAATTTAAGTTTTAACTATTTTTAGATTACTCAAGATTAATAAAATTTAAGTTTTAACTATTTTTAGATTACTCAAGATTAAATAAAATTTAAGTTTTAACTATTTTTAGATTACTCAAGATTAAATAAAATTTAAGTTTTAACCATTTTTAGATTACTCAAGATTAAATAAAATTTAAGTTTTAACCATTTTTAGATTACTCAAGATTAAATAAAATTTAATTTTTAACCATTTTTAGATTACTCAAGATTAAATAAAATTTAAGTTTAACTATTTCTAGATTACTCAAGATTAAATAAAATTTAAGTTTTAACTGTTTTTAGATTACTCAAGATTAAATAAAATTTAAGTTTTAACTATTTTTAGATTACTCAAGATTAAATAAAATTTAAGTTTTAACTATTTTTAGATTACTCAAGATTAATAAAATTTAAGTTTTAACTATTTTTAGATTACTCAAGATTAAATAAAATTTAAGTTTTAACTATTTTTAGATTACTCAAGATTAAATAAAATTTAAGTTTTAACTACTTTTAGATTACTCAAGATTAAATAAAATTTAAGTTTTAACTGTTTTTAGATTACTCAAGATTAAATAAAATTTAAGTTTTAACTACTTTTAGATTACTCAAGATTAAATAAAATTTAAGTTTTAACCATTTTTAGATTACTCAAGATTAATAAAATTTAAGTTTTAACCATTTTTAGATTACTCAAGATTAATAAAATTTAAGTTTTAACTATTTTTAGATTACTCAAGATTAAATAAAATTTAAGTTTTAACTACTTTTAGATTACTCAAGATTAAATAAAATTTAAATCAAACTATTTTTAGATTACTCAAGATTAAATAAAATTTAAGTTTTAACTATTTTTAGATTACTCAAGATTAATAAAATTTAAGTTTTAACTATTTTTAGATTACTCAAGATTAAATAAAATTTAAGTTTTAACTATTTTTAGATTACTCAAGATTAAATAAAATTTAAGTTTTAACCATTTTTAGATTACTCAAGATTAAATAAAATTTAAGTTTTAACCATTTTTAGATTACTCAAGATTAAATAAAATTTAAGTTTTAACTATTTTTAGATTACTCAAGATTAAATAAAATTTAAATCTAACTATTTTTAGATTACTCAAGATTAAATAAAATTTAAGTTTTAACTATTTTTAGATTACTCAAGATTAAATAAAATTTAAGTTTTAACTACTTTTAGATTACTCAAGATTAAATAAAATTTAAATCAAACTATTTTTAGATTACTCAAGATTAAATAAAATTTAAGTTTTAACTATTTTTAGATTACTCAAGATTAATAAAATTTAAGTTTTAACTACTTTTAGATTACTCAAGATTAAATAAAATTTAAGTTTTAACTATTTTTAGATTACTCAAGATTAAATAAAATTTAAGTTTTAACTACTTTTAGATTACTCAAGATTAAATAAAATTTAAGTTTTAACCATTTTTAGATTACTCAAGATTAATAAAATTTAAGTTTTAACCATTTTTAGATTACTCAAGATTAATAAAATTTAAGTTTTAACTATTTTTAGATTACTCAAGATTAAATAAAATTTAAGTTTTAACTACTTTTAGATTACTCAAGATTAAATAAAATTTAAATCAAACTATTTTTAGATTACTCAAGATTAAATAAAATTTAAGTTTTAACTATTTTTAGATTACTCAAGATTAATAAAATTTAAGTTTTAACTATTTTTAGATTACTCAAGATTAAATAAAATTTAAGTTTTAACTATTTTTAGATTACTCAAGATTAAATAAAATTTAAGTTTTAACCATTTTTAGATTACTCAAGATTAAATAAAATTTAAGTTTTAACCATTTTTAGATTACTCAAGATTAAATAAAATTTAATTTTTAACCATTTTTAGATTACTCAAGATTAAATAAAATTTAAGTTTAACTATTTCTAGATTACTCAAGATTAAATAAAATTTAAGTTTTAACTGTTTTTAGATTACTCAAGATTAAATAAAATTTAAGTTTTAACTATTTTTAGATTACTCAAGATTAAATAAAATTTAAGTTTTAACTATTTTTAGATTACTCAAGATTAATAAAATTTAAGTTTTAACTATTTTTAGATTACTCAAGATTAAATAAAATTTAAGTTTTAACTATTTTTAGATTACTCAAGATTAAATAAAATTTAAGTTTTAACTACTTTTAGATTACTCAAGATTAAATAAAATTTAAGTTTTAACTGTTTTTAGATTACTCAAGATTAAATAAAATTTAAGTTTTAACTACTTTTAGATTACTCAAGATTAAATAAAATTTAAGTTTTAACCATTTTTAGATTACTCAAGATTAATAAAATTTAAGTTTTAACCATTTTTAGATTACTCAAGATTAATAAAATTTAAGTTTTAACTATTTTTAGATTACTCAAGATTAAATAAAATTTAAGTTTTAACTACTTTTAGATTACTCAAGATTAAATAAAATTTAAATCAAACTATTTTTAGATTACTCAAGATTAAATAAAATTTAAGTTTTAACTATTTTTAGATTACTCAAGATTAATAAAATTTAAGTTTTAACTATTTTTAGATTACTCAAGATTAAATAAAATTTAAGTTTTAACTATTTTTAGATTACTCAAGATTAAATAAAATTTAAGTTTTAACCATTTTTAGATTACTCAAGATTAAATAAAATTTAAGTTTTAACCATTTTTAGATTACTCAAGATTAAATAAAATTTAAGTTTTAACTATTTTTAGATTACTCAAGATTAAATAAAATTTAAATCTAACTATTTTTAGATTACTCAAGATTAAATAAAATTTAAGTTTTAACTATTTTTAGATTACTCAAGATTAAATAAAATTTAAGTTTTAACTACTTTTAGATTACTCAAGATTAAATAAAATTTAAATCAAACTATTTTTAGATTACTCAAGATTAAATAAAATTTAAGTTTTAACTATTTTTAGATTACTCAAGATTAATAAAATTTAAGTTTTAACTATTTTTAGATTACTCAAGATTAAATAAAATTTAAGTTTTAACTATTTTTAGATTACTCAAGATTAAATAAAATTTAAGTTTTAACTATTTTTAGATTACTCAAGATTAAATAAAATTTAAGTTTTAACTATTTTTAGATTACTCAAGATTAAATAAAATTTAAGTTTTAACTATTTTTAGATTACTCAAGATTAATAAAATTTAAGTTTTAACTATTTTTAGATTACTCAAGATTAAATAAAATTTAAGTTTTAACTATTTTTAGATTACTCAAGATTAAATAAAATTTAAGTTTTAACTATTTTTAGATTACTCAAGATTAAATAAAATTTAAATCTAACTATTTTTAGATTACTCAAGATTAAATAAAATTTAAGTTTTAACTACTTTTAGATTACTCAAGATTAAATAAAATTTAAGTTTTAACTATTTTTAGATTACTCAAGATTAAATAAAATTTAAGTTTTAACTATTTTTAGATTACTCAAGATTAATAAAATTTAAGTTTTAACTATTTTTAGATTACTCAAGATTAATAAAATTTAAATCAAACTATTTTTAGATTACTCAAGATTAATAAAATTTAAGTTTTAACTATTTTTAGATTACTCAAGATTAAATAAAATTTAAGTTTTAACTATTTTTAGATTACTCAAGATTAATAAAATTTAAGTTTTAACTATTTTTAGATTACTCAAGATTAATAAAATTTAAATCAAACTATTTTTAGATTACTCAAGATTAATAAAATTTAAGTTTTAACTATTTTTAGATTACTCAAGATTAAATAAAATTTAAATAAAACTATTTTTAGATTACTCAAGATTAAATAAAATTTAAATCAAACTATTTTTAGATTACTCAAGATTAAATAAAATTTAAGTTTTAACTATTTTTAGATTACTCAAGATTAAATAAAATTTAAATCTAACTGTTTTTAGATTACTCAAGATTAAATAAAATTTAAGTTTAACTATTTTTAGATTACTCAAGATTAAATAAAATTTAAGTTTTAACTATTTTTAGATTACTCAAGATTAATAAAATTTAAGTTTTAACTATTTTTAGATTACTCAAGATTAATAAAATTTAAGTTTTAACTATTTTTAGATTACTCAAGATTAATAAAATTTAAGTTTTAACTATTTTTAGATTACTCAAGATTAAATAAAATTTAAATAAAACTATTTTTAGATTACTCAAGATTAAATAAAATTTAAATCTAACTATTTTTAGATTACTCAAGATTAAATAAAATTTAAGTTTAACTATTTTTAGATTACTCAAGATTAATAAAATTTAAGTTTTAACTATTTTTAGATTACTCAAGATTAAATAAAATTTAAGTTTAACTATTTTTAGATTACTCAAGATTAATAAAATTTAAGTTTAACTATTTTTAGATTACTCAAGATTAATAAAATTTAAATCTAACTATTTTTAGATTACTCAAGATTAAATAAAATATAAGTTTTAACTATTTTTAGATTACTCAAGATTATATAAAATTTAAGTTTTAATTATTTTTAGATTACTCAAGATTAAATAAGATTTAAGTTTTAACTATTTTTAGATTACTCAAGATTAAATAAAATTTAAGTTTTAACTATTTTTAGATTACTCAAGATTAAATAAAATTTAAATTTAACTGTTTTTAGATTACTCAAGATTAAATAAAATTTAAGTTTAACTATTTTTAGATTACTCAAGATTAAATAAAATTTAAGTTTTAACTATTTTTAGATTACTCAAGATTAAATAAAATTTAAGTTTTAACTATTTTTAGATTACTCAAGATTAAATAAAATTTAAGTTTAACTATTTCTAGATTACTCAAGATTAAATAAAATTTAAGTTTTAACTATTTTTAGATTACTCAAGATTAATAAAATTTAAGTTTTAACTATTTTTATATTACTCAAGATTAAATAAAATTTAAGTTTTAACTATTTTTAGATTACTCAAGAATAAATAAAATTTAAGTTTTAACTATTTTTAGATTACTCAAGATTAAATAAAATTTAAGTTTTAACTATTTTTAGATTACTCAAGATTAAATAAAATTTAAGTTTTAACTATTTTTAGATTACTCAAGATTAAATAAAATTTAAGTTTTAACTATTTTTAGATTACTCAAGATTAAATAAAATTTAAGTTTTAACTATTTTTAGATTACTCAAGATTAAATAAGATTTATATCTAACTATTTTTAGATTACTCAAGATTAAATAAAATTTAAATCAAACTATTTTTAGATTACTCAAGATTAAATAAAATTTAAGTTTTAACTATTTTTAGATTACTCAAGATTAATAAAATTTAAGTTTTAACTATTTTTAGATTACTCAAGATTAAATAAAATTTAAGTTTTAACTATTTTTAGATTACTCAAGATTAAATAAAATTTAAATCTAACTATTTTTAGATTACTCAAGATTAAATAAAATTTAAGTTTAACTATTTTTAGATTACTCAAGATTAATAAAATTTAAGTTTTAACTATTTTTAGATTACTCAAGATTAAATAAAATTTAAGTTTAACTATTTTTAGATTACTCAAGATTAATAAAATTTAAGTTTAACTATTTTTAGATTACTCAAGATTAATAAAATTTAAATCAAACTATTTTTAGATTACTCAAGATTAAATAAAATTTAAGTTTTAACTATTTTTAGATTACTCAAGATTAAATAAAATTTAAGTTTTAACTATTTTTAGATTACTCAAGATTAAATAAAATTTAAGTTTTAACTATTTTTAGATTACTCAAGATTAAATAAAATTTAAGTTTTAACTATTTTTAGATTACTCAAGATTATATAAAATTTAAGTTTTAACTATTTTTAGATTACTCAAGATTAAATAAAATTTAAATCTAACTATTTTTAGATTACTCAAGATTAAATAAAATTTAAATCTTACTATTTTTAGATTACTCAAGATTAAATAAAATTTAAGTTTTAACTATTTTTAGATTACTCAAGATTAAATAAGATTTAAGTTTTAACTGTTTTTAGATTACTCAAGATTAAATAAAATTTAAGTTTTAACTATTTTTAGATAACTCAAGATTAAATAAAATTTAAGTTTTAACTATTTTTAGATTACTCAAGATTAAATAAAATTTAAGTTTTAACTATTTTTAGATAACTCAAGATTAAATAAAATTTAAGTTTTAACTGTTTTTAGATTACTCAAGATTAAATAAAATTTAAGTTTTAACTGTTTTTAGATTACTCAAGATTAAATAAAATTTAAATTTAACTATTTTTAGATTACTCAAGATTAAATAAAATTTAAGTTTTAACTATTTTTAGATTACTCAAGATTAAATAAAATTTAAGTTTTAACTATTTTTAGATTACTCAAGATTAAATAAGATTTAAGTTTTAACTATTTTTAGATTACTCAAGATTAAATAAAATTTAAATCAAACTATTTTTAGATTACTCAAGATTAAATAAAATTTAAGTTTTAACTATTTTTAGATTACTCAAGATTAATAAAATTTAAGTTTTAACTATTTTTAGATTACTCAAGATTAAATAAAATTTAAGTTTTAACTATTTTTAGATTACTCAAGATTAAATAAAATTTAAATCTAACTATTTTTAGATTACTCAAGATTAAATAAAATTTAAATCTAACTATTTTTAGATAACTCAAGATTAAATTAAATTTAAGTTTTAACTATTTTTAGATTACTCAAGATTAATAAAATTTAAGTTTAACTATTTTTAGATTACTCAAGATTAATAAAATTTAAGTTTAACTATTTTTAGATTACTCAAGATTAATAAAATTTAAATCTAACTATTTTTAGATTACTCAAGATTAAATAAAATATAAGTTTTAACTATTTTTAGATTACTCAAGATTATATAAAATTTAAGTTTTAATTATTTTTAGATTACTCAAGATTAAATAAGATTTAAGTTTTTAACTATTTTTAGATTACTCAAGATTAAATAAAATTTAAGTTTTAACTATTTTTAGATTACTCAAGATTAAATAAAATTTAAATTTAACTGTTTTTAGATTACTCAAGATTAAATAAAATTTAAGTTTAACTATTTTTAGATTACTCAAGATTAAATAAAATTTAAGTTTTAACTATTTTTAGATTACTCAAGATTAAATAAAATTTAAATCTAACTGTTTTTAGATTACTCAAGATTAAATAAAATTTAAGTTTAACTATTTCTAGATTACTCAAGATTAAATAAAATTTAAGTTTTAACTATTTTTAGATTACTCAAGATTAATAAAATTTAAGTTTTAACTATTTTTATATTACTCAAGATTAAATAAAATTTAAGTTTTAACTATTTTTAGATTACTCAAGAATAAATAAAATTTAAGTTTTAACTATTTTTAGATTACTCAAGATTAAATAAAATTTAAGTTTTAACTATTTTTAGATTACTCAAGATTAAATAAAATTTAAGTTTTAACTATTTTTAGATTACTCAAGATTAAATAAAATTTAAGTTTTAACTATTTTTAGATTACTCAAGATTAAATAAAATTTAAATTTAACTGTTTTTAGATTACTCAAGATTAAATAAAATTTAAGTTTAACTATTTTTAGATTACTCAAGATTAAATAAAATTTAAGTTTTAACTATTTTTAGATTACTCAAGATTAAATAAAATTTAAATCTAACTGTTTTTAGATTACTCAAGATTAAATAAAATTTAAGTTTAACTATTTTTAGATTACTCAAGATTAAATAAAATTTAAGTTTTAACTATTTTTAGATTACTCAAGATTAATAAAATTTAAGTTTTAACTATTTTTATATTACTCAAGATTAAATAAAATTTAAGTTTTAACTATTTTTAGATTACTCAAGAATAAATAAAATTTAAGTTTTAACTATTTTTAGATTACTCAAGATTAAATAAAATTTAAGTTTTAACTATTTTTAGATAATTCAAGATTAAATAAAATTTAAGTTTTAACTATTTTTAGATTACTCAAGATTAAATAAAATTTAAGTTTTAACTATTTTTAGATTACTCAAGATTAAATAAAATTTAAGTTTTAACTATTTTTAGATTACTCAAGATTAAATAAAATTTAAGTTTTAACTATTTTTAGATTACTCAAGATTAAATAAAATTTAAATCAAACTATTTTTAGATTACTCAAGATTAAATAAAATTTAAATCTAACTATTTTTAGATTACTCAAGATTAAATAAAATTTAAATCTTACTATTTTTAGATTACTCAAGATTAACTAAAATTTAAGTTTTAACTATTTTTAGATTACTCAAGATTAAATAAGATTTAAGTTTTAACTGTTTTTAGATTACTCAAGATTAAATAAAATTTAAGTTTTAACTATTTTTAGATTACTCAAGATTAAAGAAAATTTAAATCTAACTATTTTTAGATTACTCAAGATTAATAAAATTTAAGTTTTAACTATTTTTAGATTACTCAAGATTAATAAAATTTAAGTTTTAACTATTTTTAGATTACTCAAGATTAAATAAAATTTAAGTTTTAACTATTTTTAGATTACTCAAGATTAAATAAAATTTAAATCTAACTATTTTTAGATTACTCAAGATTAAATAAAATTTAAGTTTTAACTATTTTTAGATTACTCAAGATTAAATAAAATTTAAGTTTTAACTATTTTTAGATTACTCAAGATTAAATAAGATTTAAGTTTTAACTGTTTTTAGATTACTCAAGATTAAATAAAATTTAAGTTTTAACTATTTTTAGATAACTCAAGATTAAATAAAATTTAAGTTTTAACTATTTTTAGATTACTCAAGATTAAATAAAATTTAAGTTTTAACTATTTTTAGATTACTCAAGATTATATAAAATTTAAGTTTTAATTATTTTTAGATTACTCAAGATTAAATAAAATTTAAGTTTTAACTGTTTTTAGATTACTCAAGATTAAATAAAATTTAAATTTAACTATTTTTAGATTACTCAAGATTAAATAAAATTTAAGTTTTAACTATTTTTAGATTACTCAAGATTAAATAAAATTTAAGTTTTAACTATTTTTAGATTACTCAAGATTAAATAAAATTTAAATCAAACTATTTTTAGATTACTCAAGATTAAATAAAATTTAAGTTTTAACTATTTTTAGATTACTCAAGATTAAATAAAATTTAAGTTTTAACTATTTTTAGATTACTCAAGATTAACTAAAATTTAAGTTTTAACTATTTTTAGATTACTCAAGATTAAATAAAATTTAAATCTAACTATTTTTAGATTACTCAAGATTAAATAAAATTTAAGTTTTAACTATTTTTAGATTACTCAAGATTAAATAAAATTTAAATCTAACTATTTTTAGATAACTCAAGATTAAATAAAATGTAAGTTTTAACTATTTTTAGATAACTCAAGATTAAATAAAATTTAAATCAAACTATTTTTAGATTACTCAAGATTAAATAAAATTTAAATCTAACTATTTTTAGATTACTCAAGATTAAATAAAATTTAAATCTAACTATTTTTAGATAACTCAAGATTAAATAAAATTTAAATCAAACTATTTTTAGATAACTCAAGATTAAATAAAATTTAAGTTTTAACTATTTTTAGATTACTCAAGATTAAATAAAATTTAAGTTTTAACTATTTTTAGATTACTCAAGATTAAATAAAATTTAAGTTTTAACTATTTTTAGATTACTCAAGATTAAATAAAATTTAAGTTTTAACTATTTTTAGATTACTCAAGATTAAATAAAATTTAAATCTAACTATTTTTAGATTACTCAAGATTAAAGAAAATTTAAATCTAACTATTTTTAGATTACTCAAGATTAATAAAATTTAAGTTTTAACTATTTTTAGATTACTCAAGATTAATAAAATTTAAGTTTTAACTATTTTTAGATTACTCAAGATTAAATTAAATTTAAGTTTTAACTATTTTTAGATTACTCAAGATTAATAAAATTTAAGTTTTAACTATTTTTAGATTACTCAAGATTAATAAAATTTAAATCTAACTATTTTTAGATTACTCAAGATTAAATAAAATTTAAGTTTTAACTATTTTTAGATTACTCAAGATTAAATAAAATTTAAATCTAACTATTTTTAGATTACTCAAGATTAAATAAAATTTAAATCTAACTATTTTTAGATTACTCAAGATTAAATAAAATTTAAATCAAACTATTTTTAGATTACTCAAGATTAATAAAATTTAAGTTTTAACTATTTTTAGATTACTCAAGATTAAATAAAATTTAAATCTAACTATTTTTAGATTACTCAAGATTAAATAAAATTTAAATCTAACTATTTTTAGATAACTCAAGATTAAATTAAATTTAAGTTTTAACTATTTTTAGATTACTCAAGATTAATAAAATTTAAGTTTTAACTATTTTTAGATTACTCAAGATTAAATAAAATTTAAATCAAACTATTTTTAGATTACTCAAGATTAAATAAAATTTAAATCTAACTATTTTTAGATTACTCAAGATTAAATAAAATTTAAATCTAACTATTTTTAGATTACTCAGGATTAAATAAAAATTAAGTTTTTAACTATTTTTAGATTACTCAAGATTAATTAAAATTTAAATCTAACTGTTTTTAGATTACTCAAGATTAAATAAAATTTAAGTTTTAACTATTTCTAGATTACTCATGATTAAATAAAATGTAAGTTTTAACTATTTTTAGATAACTCAAGATTAAATAAAATTTAAATCAAACTATTTTTAGATTACTCAAGATTAAATAAAATTTAAATCTAACTATTTTTAGATTACTCAAGATTAAATAAAATGTAAGTTTTAACTATTTTTAGATAACTCAAGATTAAATAAAATTTAAATCAAACTATTTTTAGATTACTCAAGATTAAATAAAATTTAAATCTAACTATTTTTAGATAACTCAAGATTAAATAAAATTTAAATCAAACTATTTTTAGATAACTCAAGATTAAATAAAATTTAAGTTTTAACTATTTTTAGATTACTCAAGATTAAATAAAATTTAAGTTTTAACTATTTTTAGATTACTCAAGATTAAATAAAATTTAAGTTTTAACTATTTTTAGATTACTCAAGATTAAATAAAATTTAAGTTTTAACTATTTTTAGATTACTCAAGATTAAATAAAATTTAAATCTAACTATTTTTAGATTACTCAAGATTAAAGAAAATTTAAATCTAACTATTTTTAGATTACTCAAGATTAATAAAATTTAAGTTTTAACTATTTTTAGATTACTCAAGATTAATAAAATTTAAGTTTTAACTATTTTTAGATTACTCAAGATTAAATTAAATTTAAGTTTTAACTATTTTTAGATTACTCAAGATTAATAAAATTTAAGTTTTAACTATTTTTAGATTACTCAAGATTAATAAAATTTAAATCTAACTATTTTTAGATTACTCAAGATTAAATAAAATTTAAGTTTTAACTATTTTTAGATTATTCAAGATTAAATAAAATTTAAATCTAACTATTTTTAGATAACTCAAGATTAAATTAAATTTAAGTTTTAACTATTTTTAGATTACTCAAGATTAATAAAATTTAAGTTTTAACTATTTTTAGATTACTCAAGATTAATAAAATTTAAATCTAACTATTTTTAGATTACTCAAGATTAAATAAAATTTAAATCTAACTATTTTTAGATTACTCAAGATTAAATAAAATTTAAATCTAACTATTTTTAGATAACTCAAGATTAAATTAAATTTAAGTTTTAACTATTTTTAGATTACTCAAGATTAATAAAATTTAAGTTTTAACTATTTTTAGATTACTCAGGATTAAATAAAAATTAAGTTTTTAACTATTTTTAGATTACTCAAGATTAAATAAAATTTAAATCTAACTGTTTTTAGATTACTCAAGATTAAATAAAATTTAAGTTTTAACTATTTCTAGATTACTCAAGATTAAATAAAATTTAAATCAAACTATTTTTAGATTACTCAAGATTAAATAAAATTTAAGTTTTAACTATTTTTAGATTACTCAAGATTAATAAAATTTAAGTTTTAACTATTTTTAGATTACTCAAGATTAAATAAAATTTAAGTTTTAACTATTTTTAGATTACTCAAGATTAAATAAAATTTAAATCTAACTGTTTTTAGATTACTCAAGATTAAATAAAATTTAAGTTTTAACTATTTCTAGATTACTCAAGATTAAATA
>CAMPDV010007011.1:0-23596 GCA_946699065.1 Loxodes magnus
ATGAGTGGTCACACTAGTTCTGTATGATATGTGGCTATATCCAGTGATTCAGAGTTCATCGTATCGGGAAGTTATGATTATACGGTGAGACTATGGGACGTCAAGACAGGTACCTGTAAGACCATGAGTGGTCACACAAATTAGGTATCTGCTGTGGCTATATCCAGTGATTCAGAGTTCATCGTATCGGGAAGTTATGATTATACGGTGAGACTATGGGACGTCAAGACAGGTACCTGTAAGACTATGAGTGGTCACACTAGTTCTGTATGATCTGTGGCTATATCCAGTGATTCAGAGTTCATCGTATCGGGAAGTTATGATTATACGGTGAGACTATGGGACGTCAAGACAGGTACCTGTAAGACCATGAGTGGTCACACTAGTGTTGTATAATCTGTGGCTATATCCAGTGATTCAGAGTTCATCGTATCGGGAAGTTATGATTATACGGTGAGACTATGGGACTTCAAGACAGGTACCTGTAAGACCATGAGTGGTCACACTAGTTGTGTATGATATGTGGCCATATCCAGTGATTTAGAGTTCATCGTATCGGGAAGTTATGATTATACGGTGAGACTATGGGACGTCAAGACAGGTACCTGTAAGACCATGAGTGGTCACACTAGTTAAGTATATGCCGTGGCTATATCCAGTGATTCAGAGTTCATCGTATCGGGAAGTTATGATTATACGGTGAGACTATGGGACGTCAAGACAGGTACCTGTAAGACCATGAGTGGTCACACTAGTTAAGTATATGCCGTGGCTATATCCAGTGATTCAGAGTTCATCGTATCGGGAAGTTATGATTATACGGTGAGACTATGGGACGTCAAGACAGGTACCTGTAAGACCATAAGTGGTCACACTAGTGTTGTATCTGCTGTGGCTATTATCCAGTGATTCAGAGTTCATCGTATCGGGAAGTTATGATTATACGGTGAGACTATGGGACGTCAAGACAGGTACCTGTAAGACCATGAGTGGTCACACTAGTTGTGTATGATCTGTGGCTATATCCAGTGATTCAGAGTTCATCGTATCGGGAAGTTATGATTATACGGTGAGACTATGGGACGTCAAGACAGGTACCTGTAAGACCATAAGTGGTCACACTAGTGTTGTATCTGCTGTGGCTATATCCAGTGATTCAGAGTTCATCGTATCGGGAAGTTATGATTATACGGTGAGACTATGGGACTTCAAGACAGGTACCTGTAAGACCATGAGTGGTCACACTAGTTCTGTATGATATGTGGCTATATCCAGTGATTCAGAGTTCATCGTATCGGGAAGTTATGATTATACGGTGAGACTATGGGACGTCAAGACAGGTACCTGTAAGACCATGAGTGGTCACACAAATTAGGTATCTGCTGTGGCTATATCCAGTGATTCAGAGTTCATCGTATCGGGAAGTTATGATTATACGGTGAGACTATGGGACGTCAAGACAGGTACCTGTAAGACTATGAGTGGTCACACTAGTTCTGTATGATCTGTGGCTATATCCAGTGATTCAGAGTTCATCGTATCGGGAAGTTATGATTATACGGTGAGACTATGGGACGTCAAGACAGGTACCTGTAAGACCATGAGTGGTCACACTAGTGTTGTATAATCTGTGGCTATATCCAGTGATTCAGAGTTCATCGTATCGGGAAGTTATGATTATACGGTGAGACTATGGGACTTCAAGACAGGTACCTGTAAGACCATGAGTGGTCACACTAGTTGTGTATGATATGTGGCCATATCCAGTGATTTAGAGTTCATCGTATCGGGAAGTTATGATTATACGGTGAGACTATGGGACGTCAAGACAGGTACCTGTAAGACCATGAGTGGTCACACTAGTTAAGTATATGCCGTGGCTATATCCAGTGATTCAGAGTTCATCGTATCGGGAAGTTATGATTATACGGTGAGACTATGGGACGTCAAGACAGGTACCTGTAAGACCATGAGTGGTCACACTAGTTGTGTATGATCTGTGGCTATATCCAGTGATTCAGAGTTCATCGTATCGGGAAGTGCAGATTAGACGGTGAGACTATGGGACGTCAAGACAGGTACCTGTAAGACCATGAGTGGTCACACTATTTCTGTATGATCTGTGGCTATATCCAGTGATTCAGAGTTCATCGTATCGGGAAGTTATGATTATACGGTGAGACTATGGGACGTCAAGACAGGTACCTGTAAGACCATGAGTGGTCACACTAGTCATGTATGATCTGTGGCTATATCCAGTGATTCAGAGTTCATCGTATCGGAAAGTTATGATTATACGGTGAGACTATGGGACGTCAAGACAGGTACCTGTAAGACCATGAGTGGTCACACTAGTTGAGTATCATCTGTGGCTATATCCAGTGATTTAGAGTTCATCGTATCGGGAAGTGCAGATAAGACGGTGAGACTATGGGACGTCAAGACAGGTACCTGTAAGACCATGAGTGGTCACACTAGTTGTGTATCTGCTGTGGCTATATCCAGTGATTCAGAGTTCATCGTATCGGGAAGTTATGATTATACGGTGAGACTATGGGACGTCAAGACAGGTACCTGTAAGACCATGAGTGGTCACACTAGTTCTGTATGATCTGTGGCCATATCCAGTGATTTAGAGTTCATCGTATCGGGAAGTTATGATTATACGGTGAGACTATGGGACGTCAAGACAGGTACCTGTAAGACCATGAGTGGTCACACTAGTTAAGTATATGCCGTGGCTATATCCAGTGATTCAGAGTTCATCGTATCGGGAAGTTATGATTATACGGTGAGACTATGGGACTTCAAGACAGGTACCTGTAAGACCATGAGTGGTCACACTAGTTGTGTATGATATGTGGCCATATCCAGTGATTTAGAGTTCATCGTATCGGGAAGTTATGATTATACGGTGAGACTATGGGACGTCAAGACAGGTACCTGTAAGACCATGAGTGGTCACACTAGTTAAGTATATGCCGTGGCTATATCCAGTGATTCAGAGTTCATCGTATCGGGAAGTTATGATTATACGGTGAGACTATGGGACGTCAAGACAGGTACCTGTAAGACCATGAGTGGTCACACTAGTTAAGTATATGCCGTGGCTATATCCAGTGATTCAGAGTTCATCGTATCGGGAAGTTATGATTATACGGTGAGACTATGGGACGTCAAGACAGGTACCTGTAAGACCATAAGTGGTCACACTAGTGTTGTATCTGCTGTGGCTATATCCAGTGATTCAGAGTTCATCGTATCGGGAAGTTATGATTATACGGTGAGACTATGGGACGTCAAGACAGGTACCTGTAAGACCATGAGTGGTCACACTAGTTGTGTATGATCTGTGGCTATATCCAGTGATTCAGAGTTCATCGTATCGGGAAGTTATGATTATACGGTGAGACTATGGGACGTCAAGACAGGTACCTGTAAGACCATAAGTGGTCACACTAGTGTTGTATCTGCTGTGGCTATATCCAGTGATTCAGAGTTCATCGTATCGGGAAGTTATGATTATACGGTGAGACTATGGGACTTCAAGACAGGTACCTGTAAGACCATGAGTGGTCACACTAGTTCTGTATGATATGTGGCTATATCCAGTGATTCAGAGTTCATCGTATCGGGAAGTTATGATTATACGGTGAGACTATGGGACGTCAAGACAGGTACCTGTAAGACCATGAGTGGTCACACTAGTTGTGTATCTGCTGTGGCTATATCCAGTGATTCAGAGTTCATCGTATCGGGAAGTTATGATTATACGGTGAGACTATGGGACGTCAAGACAGGTACCTGTAAGACTATGAGTGGTCACACTAGTTCTGTATCTGCTGTGGCTATATCCAGTGATTCAGAGTTCATCGTATCGGGAAGTTATGATTATACGGTGAGACTATGGGACGTCAAGACAGGTACCTGTAAGACCATGAGTGGTCACACTAGTTAAGTATATGCCGTGGCTATATCCAGTGATTCAGAGTTCATCGTATCGGGAAGTTATGATTATACGGTGAGACTATGGGACGTCAAGACAGGTACCTGTAAGACCATGAGTGGTCACACTAGTTGTGTATGATCTGTGGCTATATCCAGTGATTCAGAGTTCATCGTATCGGGAAGTTATGATTATACGGTGAGACTATGGGACTTCAAGACAGGTACCTGTAAGACCATGAGTGGTCACACTAGTTCTGTATGATCTGTGGCTATATCCAGTGATTCAGAGTTCATCGTATCGGAAAGTTATGATTATACGGTGAGACTATGGGACGTCAAGACAGGTACCTGTAAGACCATGAGTGGTCACACTAGTTGTGTATCTGCTGTGGCTATATCCAGTGATTCAGAGTTCATCGTATCGGGAAGTTATGATTATACGGTGAGACTATGGGACGTCAAGACAGGTACCTGTAAGACCATGAGTGGTCACACTAGTTGTGTATGATCTGTGGCTATATCCAGTGATTCAGAGTTCATCGTATCGGGAAGTGCAGATTAGACGGTGAGACTATGGGACGTCAAGACAGGTACCTGTAAGACCATGAGTGGTCACACAAATTAGGTATCTGCTGTGGCTATATCCAGTGATTCAGAGTTCATCGTATCGGGAAGTTATGATTATACGGTGAGACTATGGGACGTCAAGACAGGTACCTGTAAGACCATGAGTGGTCACACTAGTGTTGTATAATCTGTGGCTATATCCAGTGATTCAGAGTTCATCGTATCGGGAAGTTATGATTATACGGTGAGACTATGGGACGTCAAGACAGGTACCTGTAAGACCATGAGTGGTCACACAAATTAGGTATCTGCTGTGGCTATATCCAGTGATTCAGAGTTCATCGTATCGGGAAGTTATGATTATACGGTGAGACTATGGGACGTCAAGACAGGTACCTGTAAGACCATGAGTGGTCACACTAGTTGTGTATCTGCTGTGGCTATATCCAGTGATTCAGAGTTCATCGTATCGGGAAGTTATGATTATACGGTGAGACTATGGGACGTCAAGACAGGTACCTGTAAGACCATGAGTGGTCACACTAGTTCTGTATGATCTGTGGCCATATCCAGTGATTTAGAGTTCATCGTATCGGGAAGTTATGATTATACGGTGAGACTATGGGACGTCAAGACAGGTACCTGTAAGACCATGAGTGGTCACACTAGTTGTGTATGATCTGTGGCTATATCCAGTGATTCAGAGTTCATCGTATCGGGAAGTTATGATTATACGGTGAGACTATGGGACGTCAAGACAGGTACCTGTAAGACCATGAGTGGTCACACTAGTTGTGTATGATCTGTGGCTATATCCAGTGATTCAGAGTTCATCGTATCGGGAAGTTATGATTATACGGTGAGACTATGGGACGTCAAGACAGGTACCTGTAAGACCATGAGTGGTCACACTAGTTCTGTATGATATGTGGCTATATCCAGTGATTCAGAGTTCATCGTATCGGGAAGTTATGATTATACGGTGAGGACTATGGGACGTCAAGACAGGTACCTGTAAGACCATGAGTGGTCACACTAGTTGTGTATGATCTGTGGCTATATCCAGTGATTCAGAGTTCATCGTATCGGGAAGTGCAGATTAGACGGTGAGACTATGGGACGTCAAGACAGGTACCTGTAAGACCATGAGTGGTCACACAAATTAGGTATCTGCTGTGGCTATATCCAGTGATTCAGAGTTCATCGTATCGGGAAGTGCAGATTATACGGTGAGACTATGGGACGTCAAGACAGGTACCTGTAAGACCATGAGTGGTCACACTAGTTGTGTATCTGCTGTGGCTATATCCAGTGATTCAGAGTTCATCGTATCGGGAAGTTATGATTATACGGTGAGACTATGGGACGTCAAGACAGGTACCTGTAAGACCATGAGTGGTCACACAAATTAGGTATCTGCTGTGGCTATATCCAGTGATTCAGAGTTCATCGTATCGGGAAGTTATGATTATACGGTGAGACTATGGGACGTCAAGACAGGTACCTGTAAGACCATGAGTGGTCACACAAATTAGTTATCTGCTGTGGCTATATCCAGTGATTCAGAGTTCATCGTATCGGGAAGTGCAGATTAGACGGTGAGACTATGGGACGTCAAGACAGGTACCTGTAAGACCATGAGTGGTCACACTAGTTAAGTATATGCCGTGGCTATATCCAGTGATTCAGAGTTCATCGTATCGGGAAGTGCAGATTAGACGGTGAGACTATGGGACGTCAAGACAGGTACCTGTAAGACCATGAGTGGTCACACAAATTAGGTATCTGCTGTGGCTATATCCAGTGATTCAGAGTTCATCGTATCGGGAAGTGCAGATTATACGGTGAGACTATGGGACGTCAAGACAGGTACCTGTAAGACCATGAGTGGTCACACTAGTTGTGTATCTGCTGTGGCTATATCCAGTGATTCAGAGTTCATCGTATCGGGAAGTGCAGATTAGACGGTGAGACTATGGGACGTCAAGACAGGTACCTGTAAGACCATGAGTGGTCACACTAGTTGTGTATCTGCTGTGGCTATATCCAGTGATTCAGAGTTCATCGTATCGGGAAGTGCAGATTAGACGGTGAGACTATGGGACGTCAAGACAGGTACCTGTAAGACCATGAGTGGTCACACTAGTTGTGTATCTGCTGTGGCTATATCCAGTGATTCAGAGTTCATCGTATCGGGAAGTTATGATTATACGGTGAGACTATGGGACGTCAAGACAGGTACCTGTAAGACCATGAGTGGTCACACAAATTAGGTATCTGCTGTGGCTATATCCAGTGATTCAGAGTTCATCGTATCGGGAAGTGCAGATTAGACGGTGAGACTATGGGACGTCAAGACAGGTACCTGTAAGACCATGAGTGGTCACACTAGTTAAGTATATGCCGTGGCTATATCCAGTGATTCAGAGTTCATCGTATCGGAAAGTTATGATTATACGGTGAGACTATGGGACGTCAAGACAGGTACCTGTAAGACCATGAGTGGTCACACTAGTTGTGTATCTGCTGTGGCTATATCCAGTGATTCAGAGTTCATCGTATCGGGAAGTTATGATTATACGGTGAGACTATGGGACGTCAAGACAGGTACCTGTAAGACCATGAGTGGTCACACTAGTCATGTATGATATGTGGCTATATCCAGTGATTCAGAGTTCATCGTATCGGGAAGTTATGATTATACGGTGAGACTATGGGACGTCAAGACAGGTACCTGTAAGACCATGAGTGGTCACACTAGTGTTGTATCTGCTGTGGCTATATCCAGTGATTCAGAGTTCATCGTATCGGGAAGTTATGATTATACGGTGAGACTATGGGACTTCAAGACAGGTACCTGTAAGACCATGAGTGGTCACACTAGTTCTGTATGATATGTGGCTATATCCAGTGATTCAGAGTTCATCGTATCGGGAAGTTATGATTATACGGTGAGACTATGGGACGTCAAGACAGGTACCTGTAAGACCATGAGTGGTCACACTAGTTCTGTATGATCTGTGGCTATATCCAGTGATTCAGAGTTCATCGTATCGGGAAGTTATGATTATACGGTGAGACTATGGGACGTCAAGACAGGTACCTGTAAGACCATGAGTGGTCACACTAGTTAAGTATATGCCGTGGCTATATCCAGTGATTCAGAGTTCATCGTATCGGAAAGTTATGATTATACGGTGAGACTATGGGACGTCAAGACAGGTACCTGTAAGACCATGAGTGGTCACACTAGTTGTGTATCTGCTGTGGCTATATCCAGTGATTCAGAGTTCATCGTATCGGGAAGTTATGATTATACGGTGAGACTATGGGACGTCAAGACAGGTACCTGTAAGACCATGAGTGGTCACACTAGTTGTGTATCTGCTGTGGCTATATCCAGTGATTCAGAGTTCATCGTATCGGGAAGTGCAGATTAGACGGTGAGACTATGGGACGTCAAGACAGGTACCTGTAAGACCATGAGTGGTCACACTAGTGTTGTATATGCTGTGGCTATATCCAGTGATTCAGAGTTCATCGTATCGGGAAGTGCAGATTAGACGGTGAGACTATGGGACGTCAAGACAGGTACCTGTAAGACCATGAGTGGTCACACTAGTTCTGTATGATCTGTGGCTATATCCAGTGATTCAGAGTTCATCGTATCGGGAAGTTATGATTATACGGTGAGACTATGGGACGTCAAGACAGGTACCTGTAAGACCATGAGTGGTCACACTAGTTGTGTATCTGCTGTGGCTATATCCAGTGATTCAGAGTTCATCGTATCGGGAAGTTATGATTATACGGTGAGACTATGGGACGTCAAGACAGGTACCTGTAAGACCATGAGTGGTCACACTAGTTGTGTATCTGCTGTGGCTATATCCAGTGATTCAGAGTTCATCGTATCGGGAAGTGCAGATTAGACGGTGAGACTATGGGACGTCAAGACAGGTACCTGTAAGACCATGAGTGGTCACACTAGTTAAGTATATGCCGTGGCTATATCCAGTGATTCAGAGTTCATCGTATCGGGAAGTTATGATTATACGGTGAGACTATGGGACGTCAAGACAGGTACCTGTAAGACCATGAGTGGTCACACTAGTTGTGTATCTGCTGTGGCTATATCCAGTGATTCAGAGTTCATCGTATCGGGAAGTGCAGATTATACGGTGAGACTATGGGACGTCAAGACAGGTACCTGTAAGACCATGAGTGGTCACACTAGTTGTGTATCTGCTGTGGCTATATCCAGTGATTCAGAGTTCATCGTATCGGAAGTGCAGATTAGACGGTGAGACTATGGGACGTCAAGACAGGTACCTGTAAGACCATGAGTGGTCACACTAGTTGTGTATCTGCTGTGGCTATATCCAGTGATTCAGAGTTCATCGTATCGGGAAGTTATGATTATACGGTGAGACTATGGGACGTCAAGACAGGTACCTGTAAGACCATGAGTGGTCACACTAGTTCTGTATGATCTGTGGCTATATCCAGTGATTCAGAGTTCATCGTATCGGGAAGTTATGATTATACGGTGAGACTATGGGACGTCAAGACAGGTACCTGTAAGACCATGAGTGGTCACACTAGTTGTGTATCTGCTGTGGCTATATCCAGTGATTCAGAGTTCATCGTATCGGGAAGTTATGATTATACGGTGAGACTATGGGACGTCAAGACAGGTACCTGTAAGACCATGAGTGGTCACACTAGTTAAGTATATGCCGTGGCTATATCCAGTGATTCAGAGTTCATCGTATCGGGAAGTTATGATTATACGGTGAGACTATGGGACGTCAAGACAGGTACCTGTAAGACCATGAGTGGTCACACTAGTTGTGTATCTGCTGTGGCTATATCCAGTGATTCAGAGTTCATCGTATCGGGAAGTTATGATTATACGGTGAGACTATGGGACTTCAAGACAGGTACCTGTAAGACCATGAGTGGTCACACTAGTTCTGTATGATCTGTGGCTATATCCAGTGATTCAGAGTTCATCGTATCGGAAAGTTATGATTATACGGTGAGACTATGGGACGTCAAGACAGGTACCTGTAAGACCATGAGTGGTCACACTAGTTGTGTATCTGCTGTGGCTATATCCAGTGATTCAGAGTTCATCGTATCGGGAAGTTATGATTATACGGTGAGACTATGGGACGTCAAGACAGGTACCTGTAAGACCATGAGTGGTCACACTAGTTCTGTATGATCTGTGGCTATATCCAGTGATTCAGAGTTCATCGTATCGGGAAGTTATGATTATACGGTGAGACTATGGGACGTCAAGACAGGTACCTGTAAGACCATGAGTGGTCACACTAGTTCTGTATGATCTGTGGCCATATCCAGTGATTTAGAGTTCATCGTATCGGGAAGTTATGATAAGACGGTGAGACTATGGGACGTCAAGACAGGTACCTGTAAGACCATGAGTGGTCACACTAGTTAAGTATATGCCGTGGCTATATCCAGTGATTCAGAGTTCATCGTATCGGGAAGTTATGATTATACGGTGAGACTATGGGACGTCAAGACAGGTACCTGTAAGACCATGAGTGGTCACACTAGTTCTGTATGATCTGTGGCTATATCCAGTGATTCAGAGTTCATCGTATCGGGAAGTTATGATTATACGGTGAGACTATGGGACGTCAAGACAGGTACCTGTAAGACCATGAGTGGTCACACTAGTTCTGTATGATCTGTGGCTATATCCAGTGATTCAGAGTTCATCGTATCGGGAAGTTATGATTATACGGTGAGACTATGGGACGTCAAGACAGGTACCTGTAAGACCATGAGTGGTCACACTAGTTCTGTATGATCTGTGGCCATATCCAGTGATTTAGAGTTCATCGTATCGGGAAGTTATGATTATACGGTGAGACTATGGGACGTCAAGACAGGTACCTGTAAGACCATGAGTGGTCACACTAGTTGTGTATGATCTGTGGCTATATCCAGTGATTCAGAGTTCATCGTATCGGGAAGTTATGATTATACGGTGAGACTATGGGACGTCAAGACAGGTACCTGTAAGACCATGAGTGGTCACACTAGTTCTGTATGATCTGTGGCTATATCCAGTGATTCAGAGTTCATCGTATCGGGAAGTTATGATTATACGGTGAGACTATGGGACGTCAAGACAGGTACCTGTAAGACCATAAGTGGTCACACACATTATGTATATGCTGTGGCTATATCCAGTGATTCAGAGTTCATCGTATCGGGAAGTTATGATAAGACGGTGAGACTATGGGACGTCAAGACAGGTACCTGTAAGACCATGAGTGGTCACACTAGTCATGTATGATATGTGGCTATATCCAGTGATTCAGAGTTCATCGTATCGGGAAGTTATGATTATACGGTGAGACTATGGGACGTCAAGACAGGTACCTGTAAGACCATGAGTGGTCACACTAGTTCTGTATCTGCTGTGGCTATATCCAGTGATTCAGAGTTCATCGTATCGGGAAGTTATGATTATACGGTGAGACTATGGGACGTCAAGACAGGTACCTGTAAGACCATGAGTGGTCACACTAGTTGTGTATCTGCTGTGGCTATATCCAGTGATTCAGAGTTCATCGTATCGGGAAGTGCAGATTAGACGGTGAGACTATGGGACGTCAAGACAGGTACCTGTAAGACCATGAGTGGTCACACTAGTGTTGTATATGCTGTGGCTATATCCAGTGATTCAGAGTTCATCGTATCGGGAAGTGCAGATTAGACGGTGAGACTATGGGACGTCAAGACAGGTACCTGTAAGACCATGAGTGGTCACACTAGTTCTGTATGATCTGTGGCTATATCCAGTGATTCAGAGTTCATCGTATCGGGAAGTTATGATTATACGGTGAGACTATGGGACGTCAAGACAGGTACCTGTAAGACCATGAGTGGTCACACTAGTTGTGTATGATCTGTGGCTATATCCAGTGATTCAGAGTTCATCGTATCGGGAAGTTATGATTATACGGTGAGACTATGGGACGTCAAGACAGGTACCTGTAAGACCATGAGTGGTCACACTAGTTGTGTATCTGCTGTGGCTATATCCAGTGATTCAGAGTTCATCGTATCGGGAAGTTATGATTATACGGTGAGACTATGGGACGTCAAGACAGGTACCTGTAAGACCATGAGTGGTCACACTAGTTAAGTATATGCCGTGGCTATATCCAGTGATTCAGAGTTCATCGTATCGGGAAGTTATGATTATACGGTGAGACTATGGGACGTCAAGACAGGTACCTGTAAGACCATGAGTGGTCACACTAGTTGTGTATCTGCTGTGGCTATATCCAGTGATTCAGAGTTCATCGTATCGGGAAGTTATGATTATACGGTGAGACTATGGGACTTCAAGACAGGTACCTGTAAGACCATGAGTGGTCACACTAGTTCTGTATGATCTGTGGCTATATCCAGTGATTCAGAGTTCATCGTATCGGAAAGTTATGATTATACGGTGAGACTATGGGACGTCAAGACAGGTACCTGTAAGACCATGAGTGGTCACACTAGTTGTGTATCTGCTGTGGCTATATCCAGTGATTCAGAGTTCATCGTATCGGGAAGTTATGATTATACGGTGAGACTATGGGACGTCAAGACAGGTACCTGTAAGACCATGAGTGGTCACACTAGTTCTGTATGATCTGTGGCTATATCCAGTGATTCAGAGTTCATCGTATCGGGAAGTTATGATTATACGGTGAGACTATGGGACGTCAAGACAGGTACCTGTAAGACCATGAGTGGTCACACTAGTTCTGTATGATCTGTGGCCATATCCAGTGATTTAGAGTTCATCGTATCGGGAAGTTATGATAAGACGGTGAGACTATGGGACGTCAAGACAGGTACCTGTAAGACCATGAGTGGTCACACTAGTTAAGTATATGCCGTGGCTATATCCAGTGATTCAGAGTTCATCGTATCGGGAAGTTATGATTATACGGTGAGACTATGGGACGTCAAGACAGGTACCTGTAAGACCATGAGTGGTCACACTAGTTCTGTATGATCTGTGGCTATATCCAGTGATTCAGAGTTCATCGTATCGGGAAGTTATGATTATACGGTGAGACTATGGGACGTCAAGACAGGTACCTGTAAGACCATGAGTGGTCACACTAGTTCTGTATGATCTGTGGCTATATCCAGTGATTCAGAGTTCATCGTATCGGGAAGTTATGATTATACGGTGAGACTATGGGACGTCAAGACAGGTACCTGTAAGACCATGAGTGGTCACACTAGTTCTGTATGATCTGTGGCCATATCCAGTGATTTAGAGTTCATCGTATCGGGAAGTTATGATTATACGGTGAGACTATGGGACGTCAAGACAGGTACCTGTAAGACCATGAGTGGTCACACTAGTTGTGTATGATCTGTGGCTATATCCAGTGATTCAGAGTTCATCGTATCGGGAAGTTATGATTATACGGTGAGACTATGGGACGTCAAGACAGGTACCTGTAAGACCATGAGTGGTCACACTAGTTCTGTATGATCTGTGGCTATATCCAGTGATTCAGAGTTCATCGTATCGGGAAGTTATGATTATACGGTGAGACTATGGGACGTCAAGACAGGTACCTGTAAGACCATAAGTGGTCACACACATTATGTATATGCTGTGGCTATATCCAGTGATTCAGAGTTCATCGTATCGGGAAGTTATGATAAGACGGTGAGACTATGGGACGTCAAGACAGGTACCTGTAAGACCATGAGTGGTCACACTAGTCATGTATGATATGTGGCTATATCCAGTGATTCAGAGTTCATCGTATCGGGAAGTTATGATTATACGGTGAGACTATGGGACGTCAAGACAGGTACCTGTAAGACCATGAGTGGTCACACAAATTAGGTATCTGCTGTGGCTATATCCAGTGATTCAGAGTTCATCGTATCGGGAAGTGCAGATTATACGGTGAGACTATGGGACGTCAAGACAGGTACCTGTAAGACCATGAGTGGTCACACTAGTTGTGTATCTGCTGTGGCTATATCCAGTGATTCAGAGTTCATCGTATCGGGAAGTTATGATTATACGGTGAGACTATGGGACGTCAAGACAGGTACCTGTAAGACCATGAGTGGTCACACAAATTAGGTATCTGCTGTGGCTATATCCAGTGATTCAGAGTTCATCGTATCGGGAAGTTATGATTATACGGTGAGACTATGGGACGTCAAGACAGGTACCTGTAAGACCATGAGTGGTCACACTAGTGTTGTATAATCTGTGGCTATATCCAGTGATTCAGAGTTCATCGTATCGGGAAGTTATGATTATACGGTGAGACTATGGGACGTCAAGACAGGTACCTGTAAGACCATGAGTGGTCACACTAGTTGTGTATCTGCTGTGGCTATATCCAGTGATTCAGAGTTCATCGTATCGGGAAGTGCAGATTAGGACGGTGAGACTATGGGACGTCAAGACAGGTACCTGTAAGACCATGAGTGGTCACACAAATTAGGTATCTGCTGTGGCTATATCCAGTGATTCAGAGTTCATCGTATCGGGAAGTGCAGATTATACGGTGAGACTATGGGACGTCAAGACAGGTACCTGTAAGACCATGAGTGGTCACACTAGTTGTGTATCTGCTGTGGCTATATCCAGTGATTCAGAGTTCATCGTATCGGGAAGTGCAGATTAGACGGTGAGACTATGGGACGTCAAGACAGGTACCTGTAAGACCATGAGTGGTCACACTAGTTGTGTATCTGCTGTGGCTATATCCAGTGATTCAGAGTTCATCGTATCGGGAAGTGCAGATTAGACGGTGAGACTATGGGACGTCAAGACAGGTACCTGTAAGACCATGAGTGGTCACACTAGTTGTGTATCTGCTGTGGCTATATCCAGTGATTCAGAGTTCATCGTATCGGGAAGTTATGATTATACGGTGAGACTATGGGACGTCAAGACAGGTACCTGTAAGACCATGAGTGGTCACACAAATTAGGTATCTGCTGTGGCTATATCCAGTGATTCAGAGTTCATCGTATCGGGAAGTGCAGATTAGACGGTGAGACTATGGGACGTCAAGACAGGTACCTGTAAGACCATGAGTGGTCACACTAGTTAAGTATATGCCGTGGCTATATCCAGTGATTCAGAGTTCATCGTATCGGAAAGTTATGATTATACGGTGAGACTATGGGACGTCAAGACAGGTACCTGTAAGACCATGAGTGGTCACACTAGTTGTGTATCTGCTGTGGCTATATCCAGTGATTCAGAGTTCATCGTATCGGGAAGTTATGATTATACGGTGAGACTATGGGACGTCAAGACAGGTACCTGTAAGACCATGAGTGGTCACACTAGTCATGTATGATATGTGGCTATATCCAGTGATTCAGAGTTTCATCGTATCGGGAAGTTATGATTATACGGTGAGACTATGGGACGTCAAGACAGGTACCTGTAAGACCATGAGTGGTCACACTAGTGTTGTATCTGCTGTGGCTATATCCAGTGATTCAGAGTTCATCGTATCGGGAAGTTATGATTATACGGTGAGACTATGGGACTTCAAGACAGGTACCTGTAAGACCATGAGTGGTCACACTAGTTCTGTATGATATGTGGCTATATCCAGTGATTCAGAGTTCATCGTATCGGGAAGTTATGATTATACGGTGAGACTATGGGACGTCAAGACAGGTACCTGTAAGACCATGAGTGGTCACACTAGTTCTGTATGATCTGTGGCTATATCCAGTGATTCAGAGTTCATCGTATCGGGAAGTTATGATTATACGGTGAGACTATGGGACGTCAAGACAGGTACCTGTAAGACCATGAGTGGTCACACTAGTTAAGTATATGCCGTGGCTATATCCAGTGATTCAGAGTTCATCGTATCGGAAAGTTATGATTATACGGTGAGACTATGGGACGTCAAGACAGGTACCTGTAAGACCATGAGTGGTCACACTAGTTGTGTATCTGCTGTGGCTATATCCAGTGATTCAGAGTTCATCGTATCGGGAAGTTATGATTATACGGTGAGACTATGGGACGTCAAGACAGGTACCTGTAAGACCATGAGTGGTCACACTAGTTGTGTATCTGCTGTGGCTATATCCAGTGATTCAGAGTTCATCGTATCGGGAAGTGCAGATTAGACGGTGAGACTATGGGACGTCAAGACAGGTACCTGTAAGACCATGAGTGGTCACACTAGTGTTGTATATGCTGTGGCTATATCCAGTGATTCAGAGTTCATCGTATCGGGAAGTGCAGATTAGACGGTGAGACTATGGGACGTCAAGACAGGTACCTGTAAGACCATGAGTGGTCACACAAATTAGGTATCTGCTGTGGCTATATCCAGTGATTCAGAGTTCATCGTATCGGGAAGTGCAGATTATACGGTGAGACTATGGGACGTCAAGACAGGTACCTGTAAGACCATGAGTGGTCACACTAGTTGTGTATGATCTGTGGCTATATCCAGTGATTCAGAGTTCATCGTATCGGGAAGTTATGATTATACGGTGAGACTATGGGACGTCAAGACAGGTACCTGTAAGACCATGAGTGGTCACACTAGTTCTGTATGATCTGTGGCTATATCCAGTGATTCAGAGTTCATCGTATCGGGAAGTTATGATTATACGGTGAGACTATGGGACGTCAAGACAGGTACCTGTAAGACCATGAGTGGTCACACTAGTTAAGTATATGCCGTGGCTATATCCAGTGATTCAGAGTTCATCGTATCGGAAAGTTATGATTATACGGTGAGACTATGGGACGTCAAGACAGGTACCTGTAAGACCATGAGTGGTCACACTAGTTGTGTATCTGCTGTGGCTATATCCAGTGATTCAGAGTTCATCGTATCGGGAAGTTATGATTATACGGTGAGACTATGGGACGTCAAGACAGGTACCTGTAAGACCATGAGTGGTCACACTAGTTGTGTATCTGCTGTGGCTATATCCAGTGATTCAGAGTTCATCGTATCGGGAAGTGCAGATTAGACGGTGAGACTATGGGACGTCAAGACAGGTACCTGTAAGACCATGAGTGGTCACACTAGTGTTGTATATGCTGTGGCTATATCCAGTGATTCAGAGTTCATCGTATCGGGAAGTGCAGATTAGACGGTGAGACTATGGGACGTCAAGACAGGTACCTGTAAGACCATGAGTGGTCACACAAATTAGGTATCTGCTGTGGCTATATCCAGTGATTCAGAGTTCATCGTATCGGGAAGTGCAGATTATACGGTGAGACTATGGGACGTCAAGACAGGTACCTGTAAGACCATGAGTGGTCACACTAGTTGTGTATGATCTGTGGCTATATCCAGTGATTCAGAGTTCATCGTATCGGGAAGTTATGATTATACGGTGAGACTATGGGACGTCAAGACAGGTACCTGTAAGACCATGAGTGGTCACACTACTGTTGTATCTGCTGTGGCTATATCCAGTGATTCAGAGTTCATCGTATCGGGAAGTAATGATTATACAGTGAGACTATGGGACGTCAAGACAGGTACCTGTAAGACCATGAGTGGTCACACTAGTTATGTATGATCTGTGGCTATATCCAGTGATTCAGAGTTCATCGTATCGGGAAGTTATGATTATACGGTGAGACTATGGGACGTCAAGACAGGTACCTGTAAGACCATGAGTGGTCACACTAGTGTTGTATCTGCTGTGGCTATATCCAGTGATTCAGAGTTCATCGTATCGGGAAGTAATGATTATACAGTGAGACTATGGGACGTCAAGACAGGTACCTGTAAGACCATGAGTGGTCACACTAGTTCTGTATGATCTGTGGCTATATCCAGTGATTCAGAGTTCATCGTATCGGGAAGTTATGATTATACGGTGAGACTATGGGACGTCAAGACAGGTACCTGTAAGACCATGAGTGGTCACACTAGTTCTGTATGATCTGTGGCTATATCCAGTGATTCAGAGTTCATCGTATCGGGAAGTTATGATTATACGGTGAGACTATGGGACGTCAAGACAGGTACCTGTAAGACCATGAGTGGTCACACTAGTTGTGTATGATATGTGGCAATATCCAGTGATTCAGAGTTCATCGTATCGGGAAGTTATGATTATACGGTGAGACTATGGGACGTCAAGACAGGTACCTGTAAGACCATGAGTGGTCACACTAGTTGTGTATCTGCTGTGGCTATATCCAGTGATTCAGAGTTCATCGTATCGGGAAGTTATGATTATACGGTGAGACTATGGGACGTCAAGACAGGTACCTGTAAGACCATGAGTGGTCACACTAGTTGTGTATGATCTGTGGCTATATCCAGTGATTCAGAGTTCATCGTATCGGGAAGTTATGATTATACGGTGAGACTATGGGACGTCAAGACAGGTACCTGTAAGACCATGAGTGGTCACACTAGTTGTGTATGATCTGTGGCTATATCCAGTGATTCAGAGTTCATCGTATCGGGAAGTTATGATTATACGGTGAGACTATGGGACGTCAAGACAGGTACCTGTAAGACCATGAGTGGTCACACTAGTTGTGTATGATCTGTGGCTATATCCAGTGATTCAGAGTTCATCGTATCGGGAAGTTATGATTATACGGTGAGACTATGGGACGTCAAGACAGGTACCTGTAAGACCATGAGTGGTCACACTAGTTGTGTATCTGCTGTGGCTATATCCAGTGATTCAGAGTTCATCGTATCGGGAAGTTATGATTATACGGTGAGACTATGGGACGTCAAGACAGGTACCTGTAAGACCATAAGTGGTCACACTAGTGTTGTATCTGCTGTGGCTATATCCAGTGATTCAGAGTTCATCGTATCGGGAAGTTATGATTATACGGTGAGACTATGGGACGTCAAGACAGGTACCTGTAAGACCATAAGTGGTCACACTAGTGTTGTATCTGCTGTGGCTATATCCAGTGATTCAGAGTTCATCGTATCGGGAAGTTATGATTATACGGTGAGACTATGGGACTTCAAGACAGGTACCTGTAAGACCATGAGTGGTCACACTAGTTGTGTATGATCTGTGGCTATATCCAGTGATTCAGAGTTCATCGTATCGGGAAGTTATGATTATACGGTGAGACTATGGGACGTCAAGACAGGTACCTGTAAGACCATGAGTGGTCACACTAGTTGTGTATGATCTGTGGCTATATCCAGTGATTTAGAGTTCATCGTATCGGGAAGTGCAGATTAGACGGTGAGACTATGGGACGTCAAGACAGGTACCTGTAAGACCATGAGTGGTCACACTAGTTCTGTATGATCTGTGGCTATATCCAGTGATTCAGAGTTCATCGTATCGGGAAGTTATGATTATACGGTGAGACTATGGGACGTCAAGACAGGTACCTGTAAGACCATGAGTGGTCACACTAGTGTTGTATAATCTGTGGCTATATCCAGTGATTCAGAGTTCATCGTATCGGGAAGTTATGATTATACGGTGAGACTATGGGACGTCAAGACAGGTACCTGTAAGACCATGAGTGGTCACACTAGTTCTGTATGATCTGTGGCTATATCCAGTGATTCAGAGTTCATCGTATCGGGAAGTTATGATTATACGGTGAGACTATGGGACGTCAAGACAGGTACCTGTAAGACCATGAGTGGTCACACTAGTTGTGTATGATCTGTGGCTATATCCAGTGATTCAGAGTTCATCGTATCGGGAAGTTATGATTATACGGTGAGACTATGGGACGTCAAGACAGGTACCTGTAAGACCATGAGTGGTCACACTAGTTGTGTATGATCTGTGGCTATATCCAGTGATTCAGAGTTCATCGTATCGGGAAGTTATGATTATACGGTGAGACTATGGGACGTCAAGACAGGTACCTGTAAGACCATGAGTGGTCACACTAGTTGTGTATGATCTGTGGCTATATCCAGTGATTCAGAGTTCATCGTATCGGGAAGTTATGATTATACGGTGAGACTATGGGACGTCAAGACAGGTACCTGTAAGACCATGAGTGGTCACACTAGTTCTGTATGATCTGTGGCTATATCCAGTGATTCAGAGTTCATCGTATCGGGAAGTTATGATTATACGGTGAGACTATGGGACGTCAAGACAGGTACCTGTAAGACCATAAGTGGTCACACACATTATGTATATGCTGTGGCTATATCCAGTGATTCAGAGTTCATCGTATCGGGAAGTTATGATAAGACGGTGAGACTATGGGACGTCAAGACAGGTACCTGTAAGACCATGAGTGGTCACACTAGTCATGTATGATATGTGGCTATATCCAGTGATTCAGAGTTCATCGTATCGGGAAGTTATGATTATACGGTGAGACTATGGGACGTCAAGACAGGTACCTGTAAGACCATGAGTGGTCACACTAGTCATGTATGATATGTGGCTATATCCAGTGATTCAGAGTTCATCGTATCGGGAAGTGCAGATTATACGGTGAGACTATGGGACGTCAAGACAGGTACCTGTAAGACCATGAGTGGTCACACTAGTCATGTATGATATGTGGCTATATCCAGTGATTCAGAGTTCATCGTATCGGGAAGTGCAGATTATACGGTGAGACTATGGGACGTCAAGACAGGTACCTGTAAGACCATGAGTGGTCACACTAGTTGTGTATGATCTGTGGCTATATCCAGTGATTCAGAGTTCATCGTATCGGGAAGTTATGATTATACGGTGAGACTATGGGACGTCAAGACAGGTACCTGTAAGACCATGAGTGGTCACACTAGTTGTGTATGATCTGTGGCTATATCCAGTGATTCAGAGTTCATCGTATCGGGAAGTTATGATTATACGGTGAGACTATGGGACGTCAAGACAGGTACCTGTAAGACCATGAGTGGTCACACTAGTTCTGTATGATCTGTGGCTATATCCAGTGATTCAGAGTTCATCGTATCGGAAAGTTATGATTATACGGTGAGACTATGGGACGTCAAGACAGGTACCTGTAAGACCATGAGTGGTCACACTAGTTGTGTATGATCTGTGGCTATATCCAGTGATTCAGAGTTCATCGTATCGGGAAGTTATGATTATACGGTGAGACTATGGGGACGTCAAGACAGGTACCTGTAAGACCATGAGTGGTCACACAAATTAGGTATCTGCTGTGGCTATATCCAGTGATTCAGAGTTCATCGTATCGGGAAGTTATGATTATACGGTGAGACTATGGGACGTCAAGACAGGTACCTGTAAGACCATGAGTGGTCACACTAGTTAAGTATATGCCGTGGCTATATCCAGTGATTCAGAGTTCATCGTATCGGGAAGTTATGATTATACGGTGAGACTATGGGACGTCAAGACAGGTACCTGTAAGACCATGAGTGGTCACACTAGTTCTGTATGATCTGTGGCTATATCCAGTGATTCAGAGTTCATCGTATCGGAAAGTTATGATTATACGGTGAGACTATGGGACGTCAAGACAGGTACCTGTAAGACCATGAGTGGTCACACTAGTTGTGTATGATCTGTGGCTATATCCAGTGATTCAGAGTTCATCGTATCGGGAAGTTATGATTATACGGTGAGACTATGGGACGTCAAGACAGGTACCTGTAAGACCATGAGTGGTCACACTAGTTCTGTATGATCTGTGGCTATATCCAGTGATTCAGAGTTCATCGTATCGGGAAGTTATGATTATACGGTGAGACTATGGGACGTCAAGACAGGTACCTGTAAGACCATAAGTGGTCACACACATTATGTATATGCTGTGGCTATATCCAGTGATTCAGAGTTCATCGTATCGGGAAGTTATGATTATACGGTGAGACTATGGGACGTCAAGACAGGTACCTGTAAGACCATGAGTGGTCACACTAGTTCTGTATGATCTGTGGCTATATCCAGTGATTCAGAGTTCATCGTATCGGGAAGTTATGATTATACGGTGAGACTATGGGACGTCAAGACAGGTACCTGTAAGACCATGAGTGGTCACACTAGTTCTGTATGATCTGTGGCTATATCCAGTGATTCAGAGTTCATCGTATCGGAAAGTTATGATTATACGGTGAGACTATGGGACGTCAAGACAGGTACCTGTAAGACCATGAGTGGTCACACTAGTTGTGTATGATCTGTGGCTATATCCAGTGATTCAGAGTTCATCGTATCGGGAAGTTATGATTATACGGTGAGACTATGGGACGTCAAGACAGGTACCTGTAAGACCATGAGTGGTCACACTAGTTCTGTATGATCTGTGGCTATATCCAGTGATTCAGAGTTCATCGTATCGGGAAGTTATGATTATACGGTGAGACTATGGGACGTCAAGACAGGTACCTGTAAGACCATAAGTGGTCACACACATTATGTATATGCTGTGGCTATATCCAGTGATTCAGAGTTCATCGTATCGGGAAGTTATGATAAGACGGTGAGACTATGGGACGTCAAGACAGGTACCTGTAAGACCATGAGTGGTCACACTAGTCATGTATGATATGTGGCTATATCCAGTGATTCAGAGTTCATCGTATCGGGAAGTTATGATTATACGGTGAGACTATGGGACGTCAAGACAGGTACCTGTAAGACCATGAGTGGTCACACTAGTTGTGTATGATCTGTGGCTATATCCAGTGATTCAGAGTTCATCGTATCGGGAAGTGCAGATTATACGGTGAGACTATGGGACGTCAAGACAGGTACCTGTAAGACCATGAGTGGTCACACTAGTTAAGTATATGCCGTGGCTATATCCAGTGATTCAAAGTTCATCGTATCGGAAAGTTATGATTATACGGTGAGACTATGGGACGTCAAGACAGGTACCTGTAAGACCATGAGTGGCCATATAGATTATGTATATGCTGTTGCCATATCCAGTGATTCAGAGTTCATCGTATCGGGAAGTTATGATTATACGGTGAGACTATGGGACGTCAAGACAGGTACCTGTAAGACCATGAGTGGTCACACTAGTAATGTATAATCTGTGGCTATATCCAGTGATTCAGAGTTCATCGTATCGGGAAGTGCAGATAAGACGGTGAGACTATGGGACGTCAAGACAGGTACCTGTAAGACCATGAGTGGTCACACAGGTTATGTATGATCTGTGGCTATATCCAGTGATTCAGAGTTCATCGTATCGGGAAGTGGAGATTAGACGGTGAGACTATGGGACGTCAAGACAGGTACCTGTAAGACCATGAGTGGTCACACAAATTAGGTATCTGCTGTGGCTATATCCAGTGATTCAGAGTTCATCGTATCGGGAAGTGCAGATTATACGGTGAGACTATGGGACGTCAAGACAGGTAGCTGTAAGACCATGAGTGGTCACACTAGTTGTGTATCTGCTGTGGCTATATCCAGTGATTCAGAGTTCATCGTATCGGGAAGTTATGATTATACGGTGAGACTATGGGACGTCAAGACAGGTACCTGTAAGACCATGAGTGGTCACACTAGTTGTGTATGATCTGTGGCTATATCCAGTGATTCAGAGTTCATCGTATCGGGAAGTTATGATTATACGGTGAGACTATGGGACGTCAAGACAGGTACCTGTAAGACCATGAGTGGTCACACAAATTAGGTATCTGCTGTGGCTATATCCAGTGATTCAGAGTTCATCGTATCGGGAAGTTATGATTAGACGGTGAGACTATGGGACGTCAAGACAGGTACCTGTAAGACCATGAGTGGTCACACTAGTTGTGTATGATCTGTGGCTATATCCAGTGATTCAGAGTTCATCGTATCGGGAAGTTATGATTATACGGTGAGACTATGGGACGTCAAGACAGGTACCTGTAAGACCATGAGTGGTCACACTAGTTCTGTATGATCTGTGGCTATATCCAGTGATTCAGAGTTCATCGTATCGGGAAGTTATGATTATACGGTGAGACTATGGGACGTCAAGACAGGTACCTGTAAGACCATAAGTGGTCACACACATTATGTATATGCTGTGGCTATATCCAGTGATTCAGAGTTCATCGTATCGGGAAGTTATGATAAGACGGTGAGACTATGGGAC
>CAMPDV010007012.1:0-16800 GCA_946699065.1 Loxodes magnus
GCCTAAATTAGATAAAGGACTGAAAATTATAAAAGTAAGTTTATCATTTTGATTGAATTACGCAAAATCTTTAAAATATTTAATAATCATACATAAATTCTTAAATAAATTTTTTAAAGTTGCTCGAAAACATCTTTTAGCTTTAAAACTTTAGGACTAATTCCTTTAAGATTGGTTATTAAATAATAGCATTAATTTGAATTATTAATATATTAGTTTTAGAAGCATTTTACTTACTCTTTTAACTAAACTTATATAACTCTTAGATTTCTTTTATATTAGTAGCTTTATCTACCTATTTTAAATAATCTACCAGTCTAATATTAAACATATAATTAGTATAATTGTAAGATTAATTAGCTTAAGATATTATAAAGCTACTTATTAATATTCCTACTAATCAATATTACTAACTACTCTAATACTCTAGTCATCCTTTAAAATCAAATCTATTATCTACCTATTACCAAATTATTTAACACTTTAACCAAAAAAATCTAATTTTGGAACTAAAATTAATTAGCTATAATGAAAAAGCAAGACTGACTTACAAATAATTATTATAAATTATTAACCTGGAATACAATCTTCTTTATGCTTAAAATATAAGCTATAAAGGTACAAGAAATTTAGATATTTAAAATAATTCTTTGAAGCAAAATTAGTTGAAATATATGAAGAGTAGATATAATGAGAGGGTTATTCTTTTCTAATTAATACAAATTTATTAAGACTAAACATAAAATTAAGGAATAAGCAAGTCTATTAAGATAAGCTTATATTTAAGTTTTATTTACTTAGCCTATATTTATGTTAATAAATTACAATATCTATCAATTATAACATTTACATAATAATATCATATCTTCTTAAAATTATAAACTCTTTATACTCATCTAGTATTGATATACTTATAAGATACAAATAAATAATAAAATTAATATTAAAGTCTACAACTCTTTTATTTAAAAAAGGTGGGAGATTTAATTAAAGATAGCATTCAAAAATTAACAATAGAGTGTCTTTGTATTTATTAAAGATAATTAATAATTAGATACTTCTTAATTATATTAGCTTTTAACTATTTCCTCTTCATCTTTTGCTTTTTATTTAAATACATACTAACTTAAATAGCAAGCTATTAGATAAGTAGCTACTTTTTTGTTAGTTTTACCCTTCTTCATAGCTTTATTACTTTATAACTTTTCCTCAATTTTTAGATTAAGAATATATTAATATAAGCGCTAAATTCTTATGAATCAATCTTAATTCACTTCGAACCAATCTAGGTAAAATTTTACATTTTCCAAGATATTACAGAAAAGAGCATGTTTAATAGTGCTGAATGAACAAGTTTATTTTAATTTGTTTACTTCAAATGCATCGAGTTTTGTTAAATGGAATATTCTTCCCTTTATGTTATAAAGCTTTAAAATTTTCTATTAATTGGTAATTCCAAAATCATTGACTTCTATAAAAGTGTTTCTTCTACCAATTTGCATTGCAAGGAAAGTTACTTCATGACCGAATAAATAAAGCGATATTAAGAGTAGTGGTATTAAAAGAAAGTAGCCTCCCATTTATTCTATACCTCCTTCGTCGCTCTACGCGCCAGACTAGGTCAAACTCAACAGGATCTTCTTTTCCCGCCGATCATGTCAAGCCCGTTTCCTTGGCTGGTTGTTTATTAATATGTCTGAGTTAGAATAATCAAAGTTCTTAACACTTCTAAAATATTTGATTCTTCCTGCAAAGTTCCTTGAAGAACTGGCAGCTACTCTTTTAATAGATCCTTATTAATAAATGTGAGAAAGTTCTACTTTCTTCTAGAAAATAAATAAAGCAGTGGTTTGCAAGAATAACTTGGATTCTTTTAAACTTCTAATAATTACCATGTATTTGGCATATCTTAATAAAAGATTTCTTAGTTTGAGTTGATAATTTAAAATTAATTTAATTACAGTTGAATTAAAAATTAGGTTTAACTTTAGTAGAGTTGTTCTTGACACCTAAAATAATGATGGTTAATTAATAAGGTAAAAAATAGGTAAATATGATATAATTAAATAGATTGAATTAAGAATTTGAAATAGATCTAGCATATATGGATATACACTTGAATATTAGATATCTGTAATTATAATTTGATAGTTTATATTCTTATAGTATCTATTAATAATCATAGAGTTGCTTATTAATTATACAATTGCTTTAATAAAGCTAAATAGTTTAGAAGCTTATAATTATTTTTTAAGAATCTTGATAGTTATTAAATTATTTACAGCTAGTATATTTAACTAAATTATCTCTTACTCTCTTATAATATCAGCGTTGTTATGTTTTATGTAGTTATAGAATCTTTTAAATTTAATGACTATCTTATTATTATTAACTATAGATATACTTCAGATTAAAACCTATTTTATAAATATCTCTTTAATTAATTCTTAAAAATAGAGTAATTGAAAACTAGGTTAGTTATATCAATGTATATTAATGCTAGTTAGATTATAAAATAGCAATAAAGCTATTTATTTTAAATATAATATAAGATACTAATTAATATAGTATAACTAAGATTAATAAATGTAATACTATAATTAACTAATATTAGCTTACCATATACTATAGAGACTATTATTATACACATAGTTATTTATTTTTATATTTAGTTAGTTTATGATATTCTATTATTAGCTATTATTAGAAGTCTAACTTTTATCAATTCATATCATTTATTCATTATTTACTTTTAACCATTTCTTCTCTTTTTCACATCTTTTAACATTTTTCAACCTACCACTTAAAAATATCAACCCTATTATTTTTACTATTATTAGGCAAATTATAACAGTAAAACAAACCAATTACTCAGTTTTAACAAAACTATCAATTATGTTTTAAATATATAGATAAGTAGAAGTCTATTCAGAGACTTTAAATTACTATCAACCATTCAAATAATCTAATTAAGCTTTAGGACTAGATTCTAGGATAAAATAGAGTCAAGTCATAAAAAACATTCATTAAGACAACAACCAAAAGATAAAGAAACTTTATTATAATATGACAAAGGCTTTAATCATTTAAAATTTGAAATCTAAAGGTAGAAAGTAACTATGCTTAAGACAAAAAATTATAATCAGTAAGTAAATACTTTAAGAAGATATCATCCCAAAATTATCTTACTACCTGATTTAGTGGAGACAAAATCCCTTGTGTTGTTAGAAAAATACAAGATGAAATAAGTGTTTCAGTAAAGCATCATAAGCTAAAGTCTAAGTTTAGAAAATAATTCTAAAAGAGGAAAAATATAAGTAATTTGGAGAAATAAAATAAAATTATATGACTGCAGAAAGCGTAATGTTTAACCAAGACAAGCTTACATTCGCAAGGATTTTTATTTAAATAAATGGAAAATCAGGAGTTATGATTAAAGTTAAGAGATACTAAAAATAATAATTAAAAAAGAAGTTGTAAGAACTAAGGAAACAACTTAGTTCTCCTAAAGAAAAATAAAATAGCTAGGAATATTCCAACGCGACATTCGAATTGAATAAAAGTAGCATAAAAACTCATAATGAAAGAGATCTCTTTAAATTAAATGAAAAATAAGCAGAAATTGAAGAGTAATTTGCAAGAGGATGCTTAGATAATTAAAAAATGCAGAAACTTAAACTGTTTAAGGATTTTCTCTGATTTTATTTGAAATGTCCTGTAATAAACAACTGAAAGCTAAAGATATTAATTAAGCTTTAACTAAAATCAATCAGAAAGAAAAAAAGATATTTCTAGAATTTAAAAAGCAAGAAGAGAAACGTGAATGTATCATCGAAGATCCTTATTTAGATAATTAGAATGAAGAAACCTTAAAAAATTTAAAGATAATTATTATAGTTGAGAAAATGCCCAGAGGAACAGTTGAGGATTTTATGCAATGAGCGAATATTTTAAATTAAATGACAGTCTATTAATGTGTCTATAGTTGAATATCTTAAAATTAAATTTTAGGGTTTATTATTATGATTATTAAGTTAATATATGAGAATACTTTTGTTTCTCTTATTATTATTATTTTTACCTAAGATATCTTAAACTCTAATGCTAATAGCTTGCTTTATAAAGTATTATATTAATTATATAGAATTTTATTTATATTATATTGATAACTTGATATTTAGTACTAATCATATAGGCCAAAAAATTACAGTTCTTGCATTAATTTAAGCTTAGATTATTATTATATTGATACCTTCAACTTAATTAAGATGAATTAAACATATATTAGAATGAGATTGTAGTATTATTATTTGCTTTACTAATAATCACAATAAATATTATAAATATATCTTGTACATACTTATTATAATCTCTCTAAAACTAATTTAAATCAAGATATCCTCTTTATAAATAATAAAACTGGATACAACTGTATATTTAAGGATATACTTGTAATTTGCAAATTTTTTATTTATTTGCTTTAATTTTATTAAATATTCTAATTTAATTAAGTCTAATTTGAAGGTTTGATAGCACCTTCCTATTATTACCTTAATAATTCAGTTTTTTTGAGAATCTAAACTTATATTAAAGATCTGCAAATTTCAGCTTAAGTATTTATTTTGGTTTAGTGATTTATTCTTTTAAACTTATTTTAAAGCTGACTATTGATGAAATGGTATTTCAATTATTTTATAAGATTTTAGACTGTTTTTCTTGCTTAATTTAATTTTAACTAGGTTTAATAAATCTCTTACCTGTCCTCTCTTGTATCTTTCATTAAATATCTTCCTTAAGATTTGTTTTAAGATTTCAATTTATCAAACTAAATTGTTTTAATAATCTTTTTCATAATTCTTTTATTCTTTCTTTAATTAGATCTTGCTTATATTTATAATTCAAGAGTTATTTTTAGTTTCTCTTAAAGGTTTTTCCACTATGCAAGAAAAAATAAGATTGATAGTTCTATCTAATAGTTTGTTCTTACCACTTACTATTTACTTTTAGAGAGCATTTTCTCATTTTATAACTCTTTATTTGAACATTATACTTATTCTGTTAGATTAGTCTCTCGATTCTAGTATCTTTCTTCCTATCCAATAGCTTCGATAAATTCTTTAAATAGGAAAATTTTAATTTTTGGTATGTTGAATATCTTACTCTTGATTTAAGGGTTTTTTGATTTGACTAGGTGTAACTTAAGTTTGGTTGATTTTGATGGTGATTTTCTAATCTTAGGGAGAATTAGTTGTGTTACTGAGGTTGTACTGTTAGAAATAGGATTGTATAGAAGTGAAACCTCAACAGGCCGGAACATCAAGAACTCAAAAATTAAAAATAACTAAGAGGGAGTTGAGGTGGAAAAAGGAATAGTTTAAGATCATAATATAGATAGGAATAATGTCTTAAGCTTACAAGTTAAATTTGATTTATCTAATAATTTTTAATTTATTGAATTATTTAGAATAAGATCATTAGCTTGCTTGATTATCTTTCAAACATTATTTAAATTTTAATCTTCTAGTTATAAACATTAAACCAAAATAATAGAATCATATTAATATAAATAAGAGGTTTATTAAAATAATAATAATGAGACTAAAGTTTAAATAAAGAGAGTTAGTATAATTTAAAGAATAAGGAAGATAATAATTAGTAGACTATTAACTAAAAGTACTTCTATTAATTAATATATTAATATATCTTTAATTTAATATATATTTTAATTAAATTAAAGAAAACTTCCTTCTTCACTTTAATTAAAGAATAGAAGACTTAACTGGGAGCAATCAAAGTTCGAATGCCTTATAAATTTTAATTAAAATATTATCTGCGTCTAAACTAAATGAGAAACTATTCTAAAATTAGAATTGGAGACTTAGCTTATTAAATAAGAATGATTATGATAACTTGCAATAAAGAAAGCCCAAATCATAAATCTAAAAGAAATTTACAGATATTACAAAATTAAAGTCTTAAGACTTTAAAGATTTACTGAAGCTATTGAAACTATTTTTTAAGAGAAAAAGGATTAATTGGGCAGAATAAGTATAAATCACTATAAAATATTCGATAAAGCAAAATCTAAGAAATATAAAATAAACAAGAAGAAAGTATTATAATCAGATTAAATTTCATTTAGAGATTCAGAAAAATCTTCAAAAAAAGAAAGGAATACCTCATTAAATAATTGAAAAATTAGCAAAAATAGATAAAATAAGCTAACTTAAGACCTAAAATTGATCTAAAGCCTTCAATTCTATAAATGGAAAGAGAAAAATAGAATTTAAAGAAAGATATTTAATGTAATAAAAAATAGGAAATAAGACATAGATAAAGATAACTAAAATGAAATCAATCTAGAAAGCCAATTTTAATTTTCTCTAGTCAAATTTTGTTAGTCTGTACTGATAGAAAGTGACTGAGGGATTTTTAACAATGATTTCGCAAAATTATTTAAGATATCTTAATTTTAACCTAGGAAATTATAAAACTTACCTTTGGAAATTTGCAAAAAGCTTAAGAAATTTAAAAAAAATTAAAGCTAAAATATAAATATTTAACTAACTATATTTAATTATTGTTCTTTACAATCTTTAAAATATAAACTTTATAAATAATAGATAAAAGAAGCACTAACTAATCTATAACTACTAAATACATTTAATTATAAGGAAATGCCTATAGGTAAAATAATAAAGTATTATAACTAAATAAAGGAAATTAATAATAAAATTAAAGTTAATAATAGCATTAGTAAGCTTATATATGTAATTTAACTAAGGCTTAATAACTATTTCTAAGAAGCTTAGAATTTTAAAAGTAACTATAAATTAAATATTCCTTTCTTAAGTTAATCTTAATCAATAGATATCTTATATTACTATTATTACTATTTATTTTATTACCATATTATATTTTACTTATTAAACTATATTTCCATTAAAATAATTGAATGAACTACATTAGCTGAAAGTTATCTTAAAATATTAGAAAGATACTAAATATTTTAAAATAAAATATATGAAATACTGTGTTTGATGCACAGTTAGAATAATTTAATAAAATAATTATAGATATAATCACTAATATAACAAACAGATATAAATTTATTTACCTCAAGTATTTAAATAGTGTCTTAAATTTGGATGTAAGATTGATTAATAGAATATATAAGTTAAGCCTTAATTATTTATGTGGTTGGGTCATAAGAAAGAATTAAAATAAAAATAAGAAATACTTATAAATTTAGAGTAACAAACATTAAAATAAAATTTAGAATATTAAAACTAGAATGGTGATTATTATTTCTATAGAGCTAAGATCTTCCTCTAACTTTAAGATTCTTTTTTATTTAAATATATTGATATATTTAAATAACTTTAATTATCTCTTAACTTTAATATTACTCTATTAATTTGCTTTAGATGTAATCTAGCTTAATAACTTTTTTAATTCTAGTTAATTTTAAAATTCGAAAATCAAATAAAATGGATAATATTCAAACTAAAACATAGAAACACTAACCCTCAGCAAAAAGTAAAGATTTGCCAATATTTAGAAAATAAAGAAGAGATGAAAGATCAATCTTTCTATTTAAAATAATTAAATTGATAGAGGATTCTTATTCTATAGTCCATCTGATAGTTTTGCAATTAAAAATACTAGAAAGACCCAATCTAAGTAAAAGAGCTGGAGCTCAAATAGAATTAGAAAATCAAGAGATGTCTTCAACGTATTTGCTTCTGATTAATCAAAGATTAAATTATCTTTGATCTCCAAGAAAAAAAGGAATTTCCTTAAAAGTATAATATTTATAGTAATAAAGAGTAGCAAAAGACATTAATTCTGGAACTATATTTCAATCAAAAATAAGAATAGGTAAAAAGGATAAGATCTGAAGCTTCTAATATGAGCAGAACTAGTTCAGTGACAAAAAGATGGGTTAATTTTAGTAAACATTGAAATATGCCCAAAAATTTTCAAACTTGAAGATGTTTTAGGAAGAATCTGAATTTTTCATAACGGTAAAATTTCGAAAAACACTAAGGTTTCTCACAAATACTAAATTAAACTGAGTCGCATTTAGTTCTTAAAAAGTAGAGTTTATGCATATCTTATAACTAAAGAATACTGTAAGTATTATTTATTTAGATTCTAGAAAAATATCTATTTATTCTAGAAATCAAGCTATTAGATCATTGAATTTCAAAAGGTTTAGTTCTATAGCAAGCTGAAAAAATCTCAGCTATTCTTTCTAAAAAGCACTATGAGCCTAAAAATGGATTCTAAGAGATAATTTATAGCTTGGCAACAAAATTTGAAGTATATTAAAAGAGATATTAGAAAAAAATTATTTCCTTTTAAAATCGACTTCCAATATTTTTATTTCCTCACTAGTAGGTTTGTAATTTTTAGCATAATATATAAATACAGTTATAATTAATAAAGTAGAGAAAAATTAGCAAAGTAATAAAATAGTAGCGCTCGACATTAAATATTCAAAGAAAAAGTGAAGCTTATAAGTTTCTTAGTCAATTCTTAAGAATTAAAAAAAAAAGATTCATGGTGCTGAGTGCTAGGGATAGAATTGATAGGTTGTAATTACTTTAGAACATTTGCCGAATGTAAATAGTCCCTTTATAAATATGAAGAAGAAAACTTTGTTGTTTCTTTAATAAACTAAGAAACATCTGGATTATTAATTTAGCATAAAAAAATAAAATTTCCTTGAATAAATGTTGAATAGTCAGTAGCTTTAAAAAAGCACCCGAAGATTAAATTAAACTAAATTGGAGCTTTTAACATTCAAACTCAAACGTGCGCTAATTTTATGCAAGTTAATTCTAAGAAATTTTGATTGACATTCCTTAGAAATAAAAGTACAAAAAAAGAAAGCAATTGATTAGACTCTAAATAATTTAGTAAGGCTTGAGAGCTTATATATTAAAAGATATCTGAAGTTTTACTCAAAAATGATATAAATAACTAAAAAATTTCACTAAAAGGAAAGTGTATGGTTTTTAACATATCCTGCTAGAAAATCTAAAAAAGTGCTCAGCTTACTATAAGAATATTCTGGCATTATAAATGACGACAATTAGTACAAATTTAATAATGGCTGTAGAAAAAAACTACTTATCAAAAAATTTAGAAACGACAAATTGAGAGATTTTTAAATGATTGCATCTAAAATAGAGACTTAATTACTAGGAGTGGAAAAAAATTAGCCACTAACTTTATAAGATATTTGAAGAACTCAAGAAGATTAGTAGTCATTAAATCCAATCAAAAGCGTAAAAAATAAATCCTATGAAATAATAAAATCAATTATCCTGGCACTTCGGTTTTTATAGGGAACTCAGGGATATTTTAGAAAAATTTTTCAAGAAATTAACGAAGCATAGTATTTAATCAAATAGATTTTATCAAATATTTTGATTATTTCAGCCTAGCTTAAATTAAATTGAAAGCTAAAAACTTCAAAATTAGTTTATCATTTTGATTGGATAAAGCAAAAGTTCATAAAAGAAATAGTAATCATACCAAAATTCTTAAAAATAAATTTTTAAAGTTGCTTGAGAATTTCTCAAAAGAGTCATTGAAAGCAATTTTTGGCTTTTGCTAACATTTAGAATCAAAATTTTACTAATTATATAGATCCTCTACATAATATTATTAACTCTTTTATATCTAACAATCATATTATATAAAAGCCATATAACTAGTTATTAAATAAACAGCGCTAATCAATTTATTATTATTATATCAACATATCTTTAATATTCTAGTTTATATACTTAAATCTATCCAATTTTATTTATTCTCAAATTATTCCATAACTTCCAGCTATATCTTTAACTATACCAATTATTCAAATTATCTTCAAAACTAAATCTATATGGCTTATTAATAATGCTTCTTCTTAATTATACTTATAACAACATTACAGTTCATCATTTACTAGTCTCTATTTATTATACATATTTATTCCTTATTTAAATCATTACTTCCTAACTAACCTTAGTCAAACTAACCTTAACACTCAAATTTCCACTTCTACCTACTATTATTACTACCTTTTTCATCTCTTTTCAAATTATCAAAACAACCTTATTTTATGCTAATTGTAAAACAAATATCATAAACATATGAAAAGATTCAACTCTATCATTAACTTTATTCTATACCAACCATTCATCATTAACATTTACCATATAACAGACTCTTGCTACATCATTTATATATAACAACTAGTTAAAAAGAGCTAAACTACAAGGGAATATTTATCAAAAATCCTATTGCTATACTTATTAGAAGGTTTCAGGCTGATCTAAGAAAATAACTGGAGAGCTGACCGTTTAGAAATTAGAAATTTTACTTCAAGACTAGTGCTAATAATATAGAAATCAAGAAATTTGGAAAATATTGAAGCTTTAATAAACATTTATTGGCTAAATTTATCTGATAAAGTGCTAGAATTTTCAGTATTCTTTCTGGCTTTTCATTTCCTAATAATAGGAAAGCAATCTTTTGCAAGCTAATCATTAGTAAAATTACCAAGTATACTTAAATTCTGAGTTTTGAATGCCTTAGGCTTTTTGACGATCTTATTTTATTTCTTGGAATAACTAAAATTATTTTAGCTGAATTTTTTCAACAATGATTACGATAATCCAAAATTTAAGCCTACTTTAGTATTTCCTTCAAGAACTCTCTACTATTAAAACTGTATGTTACTGCTATTTAACCTAAAATCTTTCTTACTTTATATGGCTCTTTATCTAAGTTTTTTAATCTTTATTCCAGCTTGAATTATTTTTAAAAGAAAAAGATAATTTCAGTAGTGTTAATGTCAAAATTTCTCTTTGCTTATAAAATTCTTCTACCATACTTAAAGACAGATAATAGTCGATCAAATCTAGCTAATTTTATAAATCAGCAGGCAGAAGTCTTATTATAAAATGTAGAGCTGAACGAGCAAGTTTACTGGTAATTTTTTAACTTCTAATGATTTAGTCTTGTTAAACGGAATATTTCTTCTTTTTTTGTTATTAAGCTATAATACTTTCTATTATTAGGTGAATTCACTAATCACTGATTTCTTCAATGCAGTTTCTTCTACCCAGTTGCATTGTTAGAAACTTACTTCACGACAGGATAAGCAAAGCGACTTTTAGAGTATTTTTGTTTCAAGACAGGGACCTCTTTCTATGTCTTCTACGTCTCTTTACACGCCAGATAAAAATCAAACTCAACAGAGTCTTCTTTCCCTGCTGGTCATGCCAAGCTCGTCTCCTTGGTTGGTTGAGACACTTTAAATTCTTGTATATTCTTACTAATAAATCTAAGCTAAAATAATAAAGCTCTTAACGCTTATTAGTATTCTAAAATATTTGGAACTTCTATCAAAGTACCTAAAAGAGCTAGCAGTTGATCATATATTAGATTTTTATTATTAGATTGAGTCAATTCAAATTTCTTTTAGAGCTTAAATATTTCCAATTTAAAGTAGTAATTAGCAAGAATACCTTTGATCACTTTATAGCATATTCGTTACAGAAAGACTAGATTTTCTCTAAACTTCATCTTTAAGTAAAAATTTAGAAACTTCTAGCGTAAGCTGAGATTATTCCTTTTTAGTTACCAAACTTCTACATTAATTAGAAACCATTTTAGCTTACCTAAACTTACTATTATATGTTTAGACTATTTTAAAATTAATTAGAATCTTTCTTTATCCAAAATCCTTATTGTAAAGAATCCTTTTATAATAAAATAATTTTCCATTTTATTTGGAATAAGAGAAACAAAGCAGCAGTTAATCAAAGGCTTGAGAAACTTAAAATGAAGATACTTGCTTATTAATTCTATTGCTATTTCCGTTTCTATTCTGTAGCATGACATATCACTTTTTTATTTTAGAAGAAAAAATCCCAGATAACTCTTGTCCAAAGTTTTTTAGAGTCTAGAAATCTATTAATTCTAATGATTTAATCTTCTCTTCCCTTGCGCTTCTAAGCATTTACCAAGTATTTGGAATATCATTATAAAGATTTTTTTAGGCTTAAGTTGATATTTCAATTTATTTAGTTACAATTTAAAAATTAGCTTTAATTTTTAATAGTTTCCATTTAAAGCTTACACTAATAGTAATTTAATTAATAAATTAAAAAAGTAGCTACATAGTAAATAATTTGAACACATTGAGTTAAGAATTTTAAATAGATTTAGCATATATAGATATATAATACTACCTATAACTAAACACAGTACCTAACTAATTATATTATTACTTCATTCCTTAATATCTTTATACATACACCCTTCTTATTACATTATTATATACTACTATATTCCAAATTACAATCTATCATAAACTTAAGATTAACAGATCTTTATTATACTGCTCTCATTATCATCTAGAATCTTACCAATACATTATAAATCTCTAAGTCAAAATGACATCTATTAAAATATTAAAAGGTATAGATAGTTTAATTATTGTAAGCTTACTATTATGAAGCTCTTATTTTGCTTATTTACATTTCTTTCTAAAATTAAGATTTCTATTTATGCTTCTTAGTTTAACTTATATCATTAAGATTTATACCTCTTCGTAGTATACAGAGATTACCTACTAAGATAACTCTAGACTGTATATCATAGTGATAGAATGTCTTAATGATAGATTGAGAAAGAAAGTTGCTAAGTTTTAGGTAAAAACTATCTTAATATAATGAGGTAATTAAAAAGAAGTAGAAGAAACGTGTCAATTCCTTAGATCTATCATTACGTTATAAGAATAATAAATTCTAGTATGAATATTCCTTGAACTTAAAGTAAGTATTTATTTAGGATACAGAAAATAAGACAATGTTAAAGTGATCTTAAATATAATGTGTAATAATTTAACTGGAGTTTCTAAAGAAATACAGACTAATTACTAAAACATAGTAAATCCAGCTAATGTCTTTATAAAGCCGTCAGTTATTTCTAATTCAAATTAGTAAATTATCATTTTCTTGATAGAACATCCTGTCCATGCTTCCTTCTTTGCCACTACTTTATTAATGTAAGATAATGCTTAAATACATGAGTGAGGAAACTCTAAATATTAATTACCGAAGAATAAAAAATGATTAAAATAAACAGATTAAATATTTATTCTTTGAAAAGAACTCGGTCATTTTAAAGCTTAATGGAGAGTTCTCAAGATTGAAAAGTATGAGACACTTTAATACTTTAAAGCACGATATTTTTATTTAGAAGGATGATATCCCTTAAAATATCAATTTTTATATTTAATAACATTCAATCTAAATTTACTCAAAAACAGATAGAGTTGAATAATCTAAACAAAATGGGCAATTAATAATAGAAAAGTTATAATATTTTCTTCAATTTTTCTAAATACAATAAATCTAACTTGATGTTCATTTATAACTATTAATATATTTCAATAAATTACAAATAGCATATAAATTGAACACTTTCTAGTTGAAGCATATAAAAGATTATTTATCTTTAGCAGACATTGCGAATCTTTTTAATGATTCAATTATCTTAAATTATTTTTAATTTAATCTATTTTGTCGTTAAAATTTGGTATTATTCATTTAATAGAATGATTAGATTTTTCTTTTAGCTTAAATGTTTTAAAAATAATTTTTTTAGTTATACTTTTAAAATTCTTATTTTTAACAAACTTTATTTATTATTTGCACAACCTTTAAGATTATCGTGTTATTTTAAATTAAAATGTAATATGAGAATTAAATTGTTCATACAATGCTTATTTAGTTTCCTTCTATTAAAAACTTAAGGATATAAAATTCTCTTTCACTATCTTTAGCTATTATCCTTTAAGATCTTATATTTAACCATCTGTAATCATCTAAAATTTAAGATATTATTATCTTAAAAGCAATATATACAAAGAATTTTAGTTAAATTAATGCTAAGCTGTTATTTATGAATTACAAGAATTACAATTAAAAGTATCAAGTTATAATACTTTTTACCTTAATGCTAAATTATCAAATTTTAGCAAATTTTATTTTACATTTTGCTGGTTTTAACTTTACGATTAAGTTTATACTTTCATTGATATTAGAGCAAACTTAATCATTTGCTAGATTATTAAATCCTTTATTGGACATTAATTTCTTCTAGTTATTATCAATAAATCTTCAACTGCTTTTTAGTTTTTAGTCAGAAGTTTTTCTTTTTCCTAGTTATTTTGATAGGAAATTAACCAAATTTAATCAAATAGCTTTTATTTGTGCAACTAGAAACTCCAAGTCTATTATTATTATTTCACTTTTACTTTTATGAAGTTAAGATTTTTTACTATTTTAAATCTTATCTTCATATCAATATTAAAAAACATGCCAAACTATCCGTTAAGGCTTTCTAGAAACGAAAAAAAAAGAGTGGTAAGCTCGTCAAATAACTCTTCCACACAAGCCCTAAAAACAAAAATGGAAAACTAGAACCATAATACAGAAAAACTAAAGAATAAACTAATCTCAAAAGCTAGAAAAAATAAATTCATTTCAAGTGCAGGAACGCTAATACTACGAGACTGAATGGGATAAATATTGTGATGCTTCTTAAAAGGTGGAAGAACTTCGAAAAAAAGAAATATATGAGTTAAAAGAATATATTGTTTGAAGAATAAGTGGTATAAATATCATAAGAAACCAGTGGATTTTTAAGACATTCAAATTTTTATATATTACTTGAAAAAAAACTAAACTGAAAAGCTCGGAAATCGAATGTTTAATGCTAATTATACTAATTTCTTACATAGTGATGAATAAATATCTTAAAGAGTTAATAGAATTTCTAGTTTTAACTAAAAAAAAATGTTATTTCATTATTTTACATAGCTAAAAATATCGAGTATAAAGCAAATAAAAGTAAATATTTAAGAAATTTAAGTTATGAAACCCAGCTAGCTCAGTAGGTAGAGCGTCAAACTCTTGATCTTGTGGTTTAGAATCACCCGCTAGGTATTTTAAAATTTTATAAATTTGATATAATAATAAAATCTCTACAAACTCTAATTTGTAACAGACTTAACAAAGGTGTAGTAATTTTAATTAATAATTATTATTATACTTAAATTTATTTCTTTGCATAGTCTCAAGTTAAATAACTTTTTAGAAAAAAAAAAGTTTTAGATTTGTGAGTACTAAAGAAAAAATAATAATCTTTTGAGATTAAAGATATTTTACAATTCTCAAGAATATTTAAAATTATTATTCTCTAAATCTTAAATCATAATTCTATCTATCAAATAATAAATTTAATCTAGTTTTATAAGAATATTTAAAGGAGAAAGGTATAAAATATGATAGAAACACAAGCAGATACTAGTAAATAGTTATTTCATAAATTTTGTATCTTTGCTATATAAAGATTATTTAAAAATCTTCAAAGTGAGTGAAAATTTCGAAAAAGTTCTAGGATGTAATCTAAAAGATTTTATCAAAGATTGCTTTTATTTTTTGATTAAGATAGTTTTGAAGTTTTAAATTGCTGATATACACCTTTCGTTTTTCAATTATAAAATTTATATTACCTGTTTAGAAAAAACTCCTAAGAATTGAATCTATTTAGAGTTATTTTACTAACTTATTTTAAAAGATTAATCTTGCTTATAAATTAAGAAAAAAATTAGGAAGAAATTATAATAGTTCGCTCTTCTATAGATAAAGAAATTTAGAAATTCATTTTAGTATATAATTGATTATTAAGGTTTCATACTTTTGAGTAAATAGAAATTTTTTAGTCTTAAACACTATAAATTTTTAATTAAACTTAGATATACTTGCAAAATGAATTTTAAACATAATCTTCTAAAGGAATTGGATAAATATAGCTGAAAATAAATAATTGAAAAACCTAAATCAAGAAAAATCGTTTAGGTAACAGACTAAGAGAGTGTTAGATAATCATAACAGAAAAGTTTTAAAAGTTGAAGCTGAGTAGCAAAAAAATATAAACATTTGATTATTATATGCAATAAAACTTTGGCTATAAACCAAATCCCACAAATTTCAATCATCTGTTTTATGTATGAATGAAATACTAAGAAGATTGTACATTTAAGACGAAGAAGAATATTTATGGAATACTAGATATGAATAAATAAGTAGATTTTGCTTAGGATCGAATGCTTTGAAATAAGCAAATGATTTTTTTAGCACTAGAACTTGCAAATATTTAAAAATTAAATAAACTAAATAAAATTTTTAGTTAAATTTCTTATTTTAAATAGATATTACTAAAAGGAACTAATTTATAGCAATAAAAAGATTATTGAAAATTAAATTTATTAGTTTATGTTTATTTTTGAGGCAGCGTAAAACTTAATTTTCTTTATCTTTTGCTAAAAGATAGAGTTAAGATGAAGTCTGTCAAATTTGATTCTTTTAATGGTAATTAATTATTTTGAAATTAAGTAACATTTATACCAGGAAATAAAAAATTTGCACTTTATTTACCAATTTTATTTAAGTTAAACATTTTTGAATGATTTAGTCTTTAGTTGATAATTATAAATACCAAAATTTTTTAATATGGCTTTTATAAAAGTGACAGTGATAAGATTCTAAATTAAGCTCTGAAAGACAAGCGCCTTAGATCCTTAGCTCCAATATCATTATAATAGGATTTTGCGATCTTCATAAAATAGATAAAGCAATAATAAGCAAAGCTTTCTACCTTTTAACTTCTGTTTAATGTATAAGATCTAATAGTTATATTATAATCTAATTTGAATATACTCTA
>CAMPDV010007013.1:0-21623 GCA_946699065.1 Loxodes magnus
TTCTTTTCTTTCTTTTCTTCTTCACTTTACTTTTAAAACTAACTTCTCTTTATAACTCTAATCTTATCAAAGCTTCAACACTAAAAACTGAAATCACTCTTCTTTTCTTTCTTTTCTCTTTCACTTTACTTTTAAAACTAACTTCTCTTTATAACTCTAATCTTTCAAAGCTTCGAATCTTCAAAAATGAAATCACTCTTCTTTTCTTACTTTTCTTCTTCACTTTACTTTTAAAACTAACTTCTCTTTATAACTCTAATCTTATCAAAGCTTCAACACTAAAAACTGAAATCACTCTTCTTTTCTTTCTTTTCTTCTTCACTTTACTTTTAAAACTAACTACTCTTTATAACTCTAATCTTATCAAAGCTTCAACACTAAAAACTGAAATCACTCTTCTTTTCTTTCTTTTCTTCTTCACTTTACTTTTAAAACTAACTTCTCTTTATAACTCTAATCTTATCAAAGCTTCGAATCTTCAAAACTGAAATCACTCTTCTTTTCTTACTTTTCTCTTTCACTTTACTTTTAAAACTAACTTCTCTTTATAACTCTAATCTTATCAAAGCTTCAACACTAAAAACTGAAATCACTCTTCTTTTCTTACTTTTCTCTTTCACTTTACTTTTAAAACTAACTTCTCTTTATAACTCTAATCTTTCAAAGCTTCAACACTAAAAACTGAAATCACTCTTCTTTTCTTTCTTTTCTTCTTCACTTTACTTTTAAAACTAACTTCTCTTTATAACTCTAATCTTATCAAAGCTTCAACACTAAAAACTGAAATCACTCTTCTTTTCTTTCTTTTCTTCTTCACTTTACTTTTAAAATTAACTTCTCTTTATAACTCTAATCTTTCAAAGCTTCAACACTAAAAACTGAAATCACTCTTCTTTTCTTTCTTTTCTTCTTCACTTTACTTTTAAAACTAACTTCTCTTTATAACTCTAATCTTATCAAAGCTTCGAATCTTCAAAACTGAAATCACTCTTCTTTTCTTACTTTTCTTCTTCACTTTACTTTTAAAACTAACTTCTCTTTATAACTCTAATCTTATCAAAGCTTCGAATCTTCAAAACTGAAATCACTCTTCTTTTCTTACTTTTCTCTTTCACTTTACTTTTAAAACTAACTTCTCTTTATAACTCTAATCTTATCAAAGATTCAACACTAAAAACTGAAATCACTCTTCTTTTCTTACTTTTCTCTTTCACTTTACTTTTAAAACTAACTTCTCTTTATAACTCTAATCTTATCAAAGCTTCAACACTAAAAACTGAAATCACTCTTCTTTTCTTACTTTTCTCTTTCACTTTACTTTTAAAACTAACTTCTCTTTATAACTCTAATCTTATCAAAGCTTCAACACTAAAAACTGAAATCACTCTTCTTTTCTTTTTTTTCTTCTTCACTTTACTTTTAAAACTAACTTCTCTTTATAACTCTAATCTTAGCAAAGCTTCGAATCTTCAAAACTGAAATCACTCTTCTTTTCTTACTTTTCTTCTTCACTTTACTTTTAAAACTAACTTCTCTTTATAACTCTAATCTTATCAAAGCTTCAACACTAAAAACTGAAATCACTCTTCTTTTCTTTCTTTTCTTCTTCACTTTACTTTTAAAACTAACTTCTCTTTATAACTCTAATCTTATCAAAGCTTCAAATCTTCAAAACTGAAATCACTCTTCTTTTCTTACTTTTCTTCTTCACTTTACTTTTAAAACTAACTTCTCTTTATAACTCTAATCTTATCAAAGCTTCAACACTAAAAACTGAAATCACTCTTCTTTTCTTACTTTTATCTTTCACTTTACTTTTAAAACTAACTTCTCTTTATAACTCTAATCTTTCAAAGCTTCAACACTAAAAACTGAAATCACTCTTCTTTTCTTTCTTTTCTTCTTCACTTTACTTTTAAAACTAACTTCTCTTTATAACTCTAATCTTAGCAAAGCTTCGAATCTTCAAAACTGAAATCACTCTTCTTTTCTTACTTTTCTTCTTCACTTTACTTTTAAAACTAACTTCTCTTTATAACTCTAATCTTATCAAAGCTTCAACACTAAAAACTGAAATCACTCTTCTTTTCTTACTTTTCTCTTTCACTTTACTTTTAAAATTAACTTCTCTTTATAACTCTAATCTTTCAAAGCTTCAACACTAAAAACTGAAATCACTCTTCTTTTCTTTCTTTTCTTCTTCACTTTACTTTTAAAACTAACTTCTCTTTATAACTCTAATCTTATCAAAGCTTCAATACTAAAAACTGAAATCACTCTTCTTTTCTTTCTTTTCTTCTTCACTTTACTTTTAAAACTAACTTCTCTTTATAACTCTAATCTTTCAAAGCTTCAACACTAAAAACTGAAATCACTCTTCTTTTCTTTCTTTTCTTCTTCACTTTACTTTTAAAACTAATTTCTCTTTATAACTCTAATCTTATCAAAGCTTCAAATCTTCAAAACTGAAATCACTCTTCTTTTCTTACTTTTCTTCTTCACTTTACTTTTAAAACTAACTTCTCTTTATAACTCTAATCTTATCAAAGCTTCAACACTAAAAACTGAAATCACTCTTCTTTTCTTTCTTTTCTTCTTCACTTTACTTTTAAAACTAACTTCTCTTTATAACTCTAATCTTATCAAAGCTTCAACACTAAAAACTGAAATCACTCTTCTTTTCTTTCTTTTCTCTTTCACTTTACTTTTAAAACTAACTTCTCTTTATAACTCTAATCTTATCAAAGCTTCAACACTAAAAACTGAAATCACTCTTCTTTTCTTACTTTTCTTCTTCACTTTACTTTTAAAACTAACTACTCTTTATAACTCTAATCTTATCAAAGCTTCGAATCTTCAAAACTGAAATCACTCTTCTTTTCTTACTTTTCTTCTTCACTTTACTTTTAAAACTAACTTCTCTTTATAACTCTAATCTTATCAAAGCTTCAACACTAAAAACTGAAATCACTCTTCTTTTCTTACTTTTCTTCTTCACTTTACTTTTAAAACTAACTACTCTTTATTACTCTTATCTCATCAAAGCTTCAACACTAAAAACTGAAATCACTCTTCTTTTCTTACTTTTCTTCTTCACTTTACTTTTAAAACTAACTTCTCTTTATAACTCTAATCTTATCAAAGCTTCAACACTAAAAACTGAAATCACTCTTCTTTTCTTACTTTTCTTCTTCACTTTACTTTTAAAACTAACTTCTCTTTATAACTCTAATCTTATCAAAGCTTCAACACTAAAAACTGAAATCACTCTTCTTTTCTTACTTTTCTCTTTCACTTTACTTTTAAAACTAACTTCTCTTTATAACTCTTATCTCATCAAAGCTTCGAATCTTCAAAACTGAAATCACTCTTCTTTTCTTTCTTTTCTTCTTCACTTTACTTTTAAAACTAACTTCTCTTTATAACTCTAATCTTAGCAAAGCTTTGAATCTTCAAAACTGAAATCACTCTTCTTTTCTTACTTTTCTCTTTCACTTTACTTTTAAAACTAACTTCTCTTTATAACTCTAATCTTATCAAAGCTTCAACACTAAAAACTGAAATCACTCTTCTTTTCTTTCTTTTCTTCTTCACTTTACTTTTAAAACTAACTTCTCTTTATAACTCTTATCTCATCAAAGCTTCAACACTAAAAACTGAAATCACTCTTCTTTTCTTACTTTTCTTCTTCACTTTACTTTTAAAACTAACTTCTCTTTATAACTCTAATCTTATCAAAGCTTCGAATCTTCAAAAATGAAATCACTCTTCTTTTCTTACTTTTCTTCTTCACTTTACTTTTAAAACTAACTTCTCTTTATAACTCTAATCTTATCAAAGCTTCAACACTAAAAACTGAAATCACTCTTCTTTTCTTACTTTTCTTCTTCACTTTACTTTTAAAACTAACTTCTCTTTATAACTCTAATCTTATCAAAGCTTCAACACTAAAAACTGAAATCACTCTTCTTTTCTTACTTTTCTTCTTCACTTTACTTTTAAAATTAACTTCTCTTTATAACTCTAATCTTATCAAAGATTCAACACTAAAAACTGAAATCACTCTTCTTTTCTTTCTTTTCTTCTTCACTTTACTTTTAAAACTAACTTCTCTTTATAACTCTAATCTTATCAAAGCTTCAACACTAAAAACTGAAATCACTCTTCTTTTCTTACTTTTCTTCTTCACTTTACTTTTAAAACTAACTTCTCTTTATAACTCTAATCTTAGCAAAGCTTCAACACTAAAAACTGAAATCACTCTTCTTTTCTTACTTTTCTCTTTCACTTTACTTTTAAAACTAACTTCTCTTTATAACTCTAATCTTATCAAAGCTTCGAATCTTCAAAAATGAAATCACTCTTCTTTTCTTACTTTTCTTCTTCACTTTACTTTTAAAACTAACTTCTCTTTATAACTCTAATCTTATCAAAGCTTCAACACTAAAAACTGAAATCACTCTTCTTTTCTTACTTTTCTTCTTCACTTTACTTTTAAAACTAACTTCTCTTTATAACTCTAATCTTATCAAAGCTTCAACACTAAAAACTGAAATCACTCTTCTTTTCTTTCTTTTCTTCTTCACTTTACTTTTAAAACTAACTTCTCTTTATAACTCTAATCTTATCAAAGCTTCAACACTAAAAACTGAAATCACTCTTCTTTTCTTACTTTTCTCTTTCACTTTACTTTTAAAACTAACTACTCTTTATTACTCTTATATCATCAAAGCTTCAACACTAAAAACTGAAATCACTCTTCTTTTCTTACTTTTCTTCTTCACTTTACTTTTAAAATTAACTTCTCTTTATAACTCTAATCTTTCAAAGCTTCAACACTAAAAACTGAAATCACTCTTCTTTTCTTTCTTTTCTTCTTCACTTTACTTTTAAAACTAACTTCTCTTTATAACTCTAATCTTATCAAAGCTTCAATACTAAAAACTGAAATCACTCTTCTTTTCTTACTTTTCTTCTTCACTTTACTTTTAAAATTAACTTCTCTTTATAACTCTAATCTTTCAAAGCTTCAACACTAAAAACTGAAATCACTCTTCTTTTCTTTCTTTTCTTCTTCACTTTACTTTTAAAACTAACTTCTCTTTATAACTCTAATCTCATCAAAGCTTCAACACTAAAAACTGAAATCACTCTTCTTTTCTTACTTTTCTTCTTCACTTTACTTTTAAAATTAACTTCTCTTTATAACTCTAATCTTTCAAAGCTTCAACACTAAAAACTGAAATCACTCTTCTTTTCTTTCTTTTCTTCTTCACTTTACTTTTAAAACTAACTTCTCTTTATAACTCTAATCTTATCAAAGCTTCAATACTAAAAACTGAAATCACTCTTCTTTTCTTACTTTTCTTCTTCACTTTACTTTTAAAATTAACTTCTCTTTATAACTCTAATCTTATCAAAGATTCAACACTAAAAACTGAAATCACTCTTCTTTTCTTACTTTTCTTCTTCACTTTACTTTTAAAACTAACTTCTCTTTATAACTCTAATCTTATCAAAGCTTCGAATCTTCAAAACTGAAATCACTCTTCTTTTCTTACTTTTCTCTTTCACTTTACTTTTAAAACTAACTTCTCTTTATAACTCTAATCTTATCAAAGCTTCAACACTAAAAACTGAAATCACTCTTCTTTTCTTACTTTTCTTCTTCACTTTACTTTTAAAACTAACTACTCTTTATAACTCTAATCTTATCAAAGCTTCGAATCTTCAAAACTGAAATCACTCTTCTTTTATTACTTTTCTCTTTCACTTTACTTTTAAAACTAACTTCTCTTTATAACTCTAATCTTATCAAAGCTTCAACACTAAAAACTGAAATCACTCTTCTTTTCTTACTTTTCTTCTTCACTTTACTTTTAAAACTAACTTCTCTTTATAACTCTAATCTTATCAAAGCTTCAACACTAAAAACTGAAATCACTCTTCTTTTCTTACTTTTCTCTTTCACTTTACTTTTTAAAACTAACTTCTCTTTATAACTCTAATCTTATCAAAGATTCAACACTAAAAACTGAAATCACTCTTCTTTTCTTTCTTTTCTTCTTCACTTTACTTTTAAAACTAACTACTCTTTATTACTCTTATATCATCAAAGCTTCAACACTAAAAACTGAAATCACTCTTCTTTTCTTACTTTTCTTCTTCACTTTACTTTTAAAATTAACTTCTCTTTATAACTCTAATCTTTCAAAGCTTCAACACTAAAAACTGAAATCACTCTTCTTTTCTTACTTTTCTTCTTCACTTTACTTTTAAAATTAACTTCTCTTTATAACTCTAATCTTTCAAAGCTTCAACACTAAAAACTGAAATCACTCTTCTTTTCTTTCTTTTCTTCTTCACTTTACTTTTAAAACTAACTTCTCTTTATAACTCTAATCTTATCAAAGCTTCAATACTAAAAACTGAAATCACTCTTCTTTTCTTTCTTTTCTTCTTCACTTTACTTTTAAAACTAACTTCTCTTTATAACTCTAATCTTATCAAAGCTTCAACACTAAAAACTGAAATCACTCTTCTTTTCTTACTTTTCTTCTTCACTTTACTTTTAAAACTAACTTCTCTTTATAACTCTAATCTTATCAAAGCTTCAACACTAAAAACTGAAATCACTCTTCTTTTCTTACTTTTCTTCTTCACTTTACTTTTAAAACTAACTTCTCTTTATAACTCTTATCTCATCAAAGCTTCGAATCTTCAAAACTGAAATCACTCTTCTTTTCTTTCTTTTCTTCTTCACTTTACTTTTAAAACTAACTTCTCTTTATAACTCTAATCTTAGCAAAGCTTCGAATCTTCAAAACTGAAATCACTCTTCTTTTCTTACTTTTCTCTTTCACTTTACTTTTAAAACTAACTTCTCTTTATAACTCTAATCTTATCAAAGCTTCAACACTAAAAACTGAAATCACTCTTCTTTTCTTTCTTTTCTTCTTCACTTTACTTTTAAAACTAACTTCTCTTTATAACTCTTATCTCATCAAAGCTTCAACACTAAAAACTGAAATCACTCTTCTTTTCTTACTTTTCTTCTTCACTTTACTTTTAAAACTAACTACTCTTTATTACTCTTATCTCATCAAAGCTTCAACACTAAAAACTGAAATCACTCTTCTTTTCTTACTTTTCTTCTTCACTTTACTTTTAAAACTAACTTCTCTTTATAACTCTAATCTTATCAAAGCTTCAACACTAAAAACTGAAATCACTCTTCTTTTCTTACTTTTCTTCTTCACTTTACTTTTAAAACTAACTTCTCTTTATAACTCTAATCTTATCAAAGCTTCAACACTAAAAACTGAAATCACTCTTCTTTTCTTACTTTTCTTCTTCACTTTACTTTTAAAATTAACTTCTCTTTATAACTCTAATCTTATCAAAGATTCAACACTAAAAACTGAAATCACTCTTCTTTTCTTTCTTTTCTTCTTCACTTTACTTTTAAAACTAACTTCTCTTTATAACTCTAATCTTATCAAAGCTTCAACACTAAAAACTGAAATCACTCTTCTTTTCTTACTTTTCTTCTTCACTTTACTTTTAAAACTAACTTCTCTTTATAACTCTAATCTTAGCAAAGCTTCAACACTAAAAACTGAAATCACTCTTCTTTTCTTACTTTTCTCTTTCACTTTACTTTTAAAACTAACTTCTCTTTATAACTCTAATCTTATCAAAGCTTCGAATCTTCAAAAATGAAATCACTCTTCTTTTCTTACTTTTCTTCTTCACTTTACTTTTAAAATTAACTTCTCTTTATAACTCTAATCTTATCAAAGATTCAACACTAAAAACTGAAATCACTCTTCTTTTCTTTCTTTTCTTCTTCACTTTACTTTTAAAACTAACTTCTCTTTATAACTCTAATCTTATCAAAGCTTCAACACTAAAAACTGAAATCACTCTTCTTTTCTTACTTTTCTTCTTCACTTTACTTTTAAAACTAACTTCTCTTTATAACTCTAATTTTATCAAAGCTTCAACACTAAAAACTGAAATCACTCTTCTTTTCTTACTTTTCTCTTTCACTTTACTTTTAAAACTAACTTCTCTTTATTACTCTTATCTCATCAAAGCTTCAACACTAAAAACTGAAATCACTCTTCTTTTCTTACTTTTCTTCTTCACTTTACTTTTAAAACTAACTTCTCTTTATAACTCTAATCTTATCAAAGCTTCAACACTAAAAACTGAAATCACTCTTCTTTTCTTACTTTTCTCTTTCACTTTACTTTTAAAACTAACTTCTCTTTATAACTCTAATCTTATCAAAGCTTCAACACTAAAAACTGAAATCACTCTTCTTTTCTTTCTTTTCTTCTTCACTTTACTTTTAAACTAATTTCTCTTTATAACTCTAATCTTATCAAAGCTTCAACACTAAAAACTGAAATCACTCTTCTTTTCTTACTTTTCTTCTTCACTTTACTTTTAAAACTAACTTCTCTTTATAACTCTTATCTCATCAAAGCTTCGAATCTTCAAAACTGAAATCACTCTTCTTTTCTTTCTTTTCTTCTTCACTTTACTTTTAAAACTAACTTCTCTTTATAACTCTAATCTTAGCAAAGCTTCGAATCTTCAAAACTGAAATCACTCTTCTTTTCTTACTTTTCTCTTTCACTTTACTTTTAAAACTAACTTCTCTTTATAACTCTAATCTTATCAAAGCTTCAACACTAAAAACTGAAATCACTCTTCTTTTCTTACTTTTCTTCTTCACTTTACTTTTAAAACTAACTACTCTTTATTACTCTAATCTTTCAAAGCTTCAACACTAAAAACTGAAATCACTCTTCTTTTCTTACTTTTCTTCTTCACTTTACTTTTAAAACTAACTTCTCTTTATAACTCTAATCTTATCAAAGCTTCAATACTAAAAACTGAAATCACTCTTCTTTTCTTTCTTTTCTTCTTCACTTTACTTTTAAAATTAACTTCTCTTTATAACTCTAATCTTATCAAAGCTTCAACACTAAAAACTGAAATCACTCTTCTTTTCTTTCTTTTCTTCTTCACTTTACTTTTAAAATTAACTTCTCTTTATAACTCTAATCTTATCAAAGCTTCAACACTAAAAACTGAAATCACTCTTCTTTTCTTACTTTTCTTCTTCACTTTACTTTTAAAACTAACTTCTCTTTATAACTCTAATCTTATCAAAGCTTCAACACTAAAAACTGAAATCACTCTTCTTTTCTTACTTTTCTCTTTCACTTTACTTTTAAAACTAACTACTCTTTATAACTCTAATTTTATCAAAGCTTCAACACTAAAAACTGAAATCACTCTTCTTTTCTTACTTTTCTCTTTCACTTTACTTTTAAAACTAACTTCTCTTTATAACTCTAATCTTATCAAAGCTTCGAATCTTCAAAACTGAAATCACTCTTCTTTTCTTACTTTTCTCTTTCACTTTACTTTTAAAACTAACTTCTCTTTATAACTCTAATCTTATCAAAGCTTCGAATCTTCAAAACTGAAATCACTCTTCTTTTCTTTCTTTTCTTCTTCACTTTACTTTTAAAACTAACTTCTCTTTATAACTCTAATCTTATCAAAGCTTCAACACTAAAAACTGAAATCACTCTTCTTTTCTTACTTTTCTCTTTCACTTTACTTTTAAAACTAACTTCTCTTTATAACTCTAATATTATCAAAGCTTTAACTCTTCAAATGTTAAATCGCTTCTCTTTTCTTACTTTTCTTCTTCACTTTACTTTTAAAACTAACTTCTCTTTATAACTCTAATTTTATCAAAGCTTCAACACTAAAAACTGAAATCACTCTTCTTTTCTTACTTTTCTCTTTCACTTTACTTTTAAAACTAACTACTCTTTATTACTCTTATCTCATCAAAGCTTCAACACTTAAAAACTGAAATCACTCTTCTTTTCTTACTTTTCTTCTTCACTTTACTTTTAAAACTAACTTCTCTTTATAACTCTAATTTTATCAAAGCTTCGAATCTTCAAAACTGAAATCACTCTTCTTTTCTTACTTTTCTCTTTCACTTTACTTTTAAAACTAACTTCTCTTTATAACTCTAATCTTATCAAAGCTTCAACACTAAAAACTGAAATCACTCTTCTTTTCTTTCTTTTCTTCTTCACTTTACTTTTAAAACTAACTTCTCTTTATAACTCTAATCTTATCAAAGCTTCAACACTAAAAACTGAAATCACTCTTCTTTTCTTTCTTTTCTTCTTCACTTTACTTTTAAAACTAACTTCTCTTTATAACTCTAATCTTATCAAAGCTTCAACACTAAAAACTGAAATCACTCTTCTTTTCTTACTTTTCTCTTTCACTTTACTTTTAAAACTAACTTCTCTTTATAACTCTAATCTTATCAAAGCTTTAACTCTTCAAATGTTAAATCGCTTCTCTTTTCTTACTTTTCTTCTTCACTTTACTTTTAAAACTAACTACTCTTTATTACTCTTATCTCATCAAAGCTTCAACACTTAAAAACTGAAATCACTCTTCTTTTCTTACTTTTCTTCTTCACTTTACTTTTAAAACTAACTTCTCTTTATAACTCTAATCTTTCAAAGCTTCAACACTAAAAACTGAAATCACTCTTCTTTTCTTACTTTTCTCTTTCACTTTACTTTTAAAACTAACTTCTCTTTATAACTCTAATCTTAGCAAAGCTTCAACACTAAAAACTGAAATCACTCTTCTTTTTTTTCTTTTCTTCTTCACTTTACTTTTAAAACTAACTTCTCTTTATAACTCTAATCTTATCAAAGCTTCAACACTAAAAACTGAAATCACTCTTCTTTTCTTTCTTTTCTTCTTCACTTTACTTTTAAAACTAACTTCTCTTTATAACTCTAATTTTATCAAAGCTTCAACACTAAAAACTGAAATCACTCTTCTTTTCTTACTTTTCTCTTTCACTTTACTTTTAAAACTAACTTCTCTTTATAACTCTAATCTTATCAAAGCTTTAACTCTTCAAATGTTAAATCGCTTCTCTTTTCTTACTTTTCTTCTTCACTTTACTTTTAAAACTAACTTCTCTTTATAACTCTAATTTTATCAAAGCTTCAACACTAAAAACTGAAATCACTCTTCTTTTCTTACTTTTCTCTTTCACTTTACTTTTAAAACTAACTTCTCTTTATAACTCTAATCTTATCAAAGCTTCAATACTAAAAACTGAAATCACTCTTCTTTTCTTTCTTTTCTTCTTCACTTTACTTTTAAAACTAACTTCTCTTTATAACTCTAATCTTTCAAAGCTTCAACACTAAAAACTGAAATCACTCTTCTTTTCTTACTTTTCTCTTTCACTTTACTTTTAAAACTAACTTCTCTTTATAACTCTAATATTATCAAAGCTTCAACACTAAAAACTGAAATCACTCTTCTTTTCTTACTTTTCTTCTTCACTTTACTTTTAAAACTAACTTCTCTTTATTACTCTAATTTTATCAAAGCTTCAACACTAAAAACTGAAATCACTCTTCTTTTCTTACTTTTCTCTTTCACTTTACTTTTAAAACTAACTTCTCTTTATAACTCTAATCTTATCAAAGCTTCAACACTAAAAACTGAATTCACTCTTCTTTTCTTTCTTTTCTTCTTCACTTTACTTTTAAAACTAACTTCTCTTTATAACTCTAATCTTTCAAAGCTTCAACACTAAAAACTGAAATCACTCTTCTTTTCTTACTTTTCTCTTTCACTTTACTTTTAAAACTAACTTCTCTTTATAACTCTAATTTTATCAAAGCTTCAACACTAAAAACTGAAATCACTCTTCTTTTCTTACTTTTCTCTTTCACTTTACTTTTAAAACTAACTTCTCTTTATAACTCTAATCTTATCAAAGCTTCAACACTAAAAACTGAAATCACTCTTCTTTTCTTTCTTTTCTTCTTCACTTTACTTTTAAAACTAACTTCTCTTTATAACTCTAATCTTTCAAAGCTTCAACACTAAAAACTGAAATCACTCTTCTTTTCTTACTTTTCTCTTTCACTTTACTTTTAAAACTAACTTCTCTTTATAACTCTAATATTATCAAAGCTTCAACACTAAAAACTGAAATCACTCTTCTTTTCTTACTTTTCTTCTTCACTTTACTTTTAAAACTAACTTCTCTTTATAACTCTAATTTTATCAAAGCTTCGAATCTTCAAAACTGAAATCACTCTTCTTTTCTTATTTTTCTCTTTCACTTTACTTTTAAACTAACTTCTCTTTATAACTCTAATCTTAGCAAAGCTTCAACACTAAAAACTGAAATCACTCTTCTTTTCTTACTTTTCTTCTTCACTTTACTTTTAAAACTAACTTCTCTTTATAACTCTAATCTTTCAAAGCTTCAACACTAAAAACTGAAATCACTCTTCTTTTCTTACTTTTCTCTTTCACTTTACTTTTAAAACTAACTTCTCTTTATAACTCTAATCTTATCAAAGCTTCAACACTAAAAACTGAAATCACTCTTCTTTTCTTTCTTTTCTCTTTCACTTTACTTTTAAAACTAACTTCTCTTTATAACTCTAATCTTATCAAAGCTTCAACACTAAAAACTGAAATCACTCTTCTTTTCTTTCTTTTCTTCTTCACTTTACTTTTAAAACTAACTTCTCTTTATAACTCTAATCTTTCAAAGCTTCAACACTAAAAACTGAAATCACTCTTCTTTTCTTATTTTTCTCTTTCACTTTACTTTTAAACTAACTTCTCTTTATAACTCTAATCTTATCAAAGCTTCAACACTAAAAACTGAAATCACTCTTCTTTTCTTACTTTTCTTCTTCACTTTACTTTTAAAACTAACTTCTCTTTATAACTCTAATCTTATCAAAGCTTCAACACTAAAAACTGAAATCACTCTTCTTTTCTTACTTTTCTCTTTCACTTTACTTTTAAAACTAACTTCTCTTTATAACTCTAATCTTATCAAAGCTTCAACACTAAAAACTGAAATCACTCTTCTTTTCTTACTTTTCTCTTTCACTTTACTTTTAAAACTAACTTCTCTTTATAACTCTAATCTTATCAAAGCTTCAACACTAAAAACTGAAATCACTCTTCTTTTCTTTCTTTTCTTCTTCACTTTACTTTTAAAACTAACTTCTCTTTATAACTCTAATCTTATCAAAGCTTCAACACTAAAAACTGAAATCACTCTTCTTTTCTTTCTTTTCTTCTTCACTTTACTTTTAAAACTAACTTCTCTTTATAACTCTAATCTTAGCAAAGCTTCAACACTAAAAACTGAAATCACTCTTCTTTTCTTACTTTTCTTCTTCACTTTACTTTTAAAACTAACTTCTCTTTATAACTCTAATCTTAGCAAAGCTTCAACACTAAAAACTGAAATCACTCTTCTTTTCTTACTTTTCTCTTTCACTTTACTTTTAAAACTAACTTCTCTTTATAACTCTAATCTTATCAAAGCTTCAACACTAAAAACTGAAATCACTCTTCTTTTCTTACTTTTCTCTTTCACTTTACTTTTAAAACTAACTTCTCTTTATAACTCTAATCTTTCAAAGCTTCAACACTAAAAACTGAAATCACTCTTCTTTTCTTACTTTTCTCTTTCACTTTACTTTTAAAACTAACTTCTCTTTATAACTCTAATTTTATCAAAGCTTCGAATCTTCAAAACTGAAATCACTCTTCTTTTCTTTCTTTTCTTCTTCACTTTACTTTTAAAACTAACTTCTCTTTATAACTCTAATCTTATCAAAGCTTCAACACTAAAAACTGAAATCACTCTTCTTTTCTTACTTTTCTTCTTCACTTTACTTTTAAAACTAACTTCTCTTTATAACTCTAATTTTATCAAAGCTTCGAATCTTCAAAACTGAAATCACTCTTCTTTTCTTACTTTTCTCTTTCACTTTACTTTTAAAACTAACTTCTCTTTATAACTCTAATCTTAGCAAAGCTTCGAATCTTCAAAAATGAAATCACTCTTCTTTTCTAACTTCTCTTCTTCACTTTACTTTTAAAACTAACTTCTCTTTATAACTCTAATCTTATCAAAGCTTCAACACTAAAAACTGAAATCACTCTTCTTTTCTTTCTTTTCTTCTTCACTTTACTTTTAAAACTAACTTCTCTTTATAACTCTAATCTTAGCAAAGCTTCAACACTAAAAACTGAAATCACTCTTCTTTTCTTACTTTTCTTCTTCACTTTACTTTTAAAACTAACTTCTCTTTATAACTCTAATCTTAGCAAAGCTTCAACACTAAAAACTGAAATCACTCTTCTTTTCTTACTTTTCTCTTTCACTTTACTTTTAAAACTAACTTCTCTTTATAACTCTAATCTTATCAAAGCTTCAACACTAAAAACTGAAATCACTCTTCTTTTCTTACTTTTCTCTTTCACTTTACTTTTAAAACTAACTTCTCTTTATAACTCTAATCTTTCAAAGCTTCAACACTAAAAACTGAAATCACTCTTCTTTTCTTACTTTTCTCTTTCACTTTACTTTTAAAACTAACTTCTCTTTATAACTCTAATTTTATCAAAGCTTCGAATCTTCAAAACTGAAATCACTCTTCTTTTCTTTCTTTTCTTCTTCACTTTACTTTTAAAACTAACTTCTCTTTATAACTCTAATCTTATCAAAGCTTCAACACTAAAAACTGAAATCACTCTTCTTTTCTTACTTTTCTTCTTCACTTTACTTTTAAAACTAACTTCTCTTTATAACTCTAATTTTATCAAAGCTTCGAATCTTCAAAACTGAAATCACTCTTCTTTTCTTACTTTTCTCTTTCACTTTACTTTTAAAACTAACTTCTCTTTATAACTCTAATCTTAGCAAAGCTTCGAATCTTCAAAAATGAAATCACTCTTCTTTTCTAACTTCTCTTCTTCACTTTACTTTTAAAACTAACTTCTCTTTATAACTCTAATCTTATCAAAGCTTCGAATCTTCAAAACTGAAATCACTCTTCTTTTCTTACTTTTCTTCTTCACTTTACTTTTAAAACTAACTTCTCTTTATAACTCTAATCTTATCAAAGCTTCAACACTAAAAACTGAAATCACTCTTCTTTTCTTTCTTTTCTTCTTCACTTTACTTTTAAAACTAACTTCTCTTTATAACTCTAATCTTATCAAAGCTTCAACACTAAAAACTGAAATCACTCTTCTTTTCTTACTTTTCTTCTTCACTTTACTTTTAAAACTAACTTCTCTTTATAACTCTAATCTTATCAAAGCTTCAACACTAAAAACTGAAATCACTCTTCTTTTCTTACTTTTCTCTTTCACTTTACTTTTAAAACTAACTTCTCTTTATAACTCTAATCTTATCAAAGCTTCAACACTAAAAACTGAAATCACTCTTCTTTTCTTACTTTTCTTCTTCACTTTACTTTTAAAACTAACTTCTCTTTATAACTCTAATCTTTCAAAGCTTCAACACTAAAAACTGAAATCACTCTTCTTTTCTTACTTTTCTCTTTCACTTTACTTTTAAAACTAACTTCTCTTTATAACTCTAATCTTATCAAAGCTTCGAATCTTCAAAACTGAAATCACTCTTCTTTTCTAACTTTTCTTCTTCACTTTACTTTTAAAACTAACTTCTCTTTATAACTCTAATCTTATCAAAGCTTCAACACTAAAAACTGAAATCACTCTTCTTTTCTTACTTTTCTTCTTCACTTTACTTTTAAAACTAACTTCTCTTTATAACTCTAATCTTATCAAAGCTTCAACACTAAAAACTGAAATCACTCTTCTTTTCTTACTTTTCTTCTTCACTTTACTTTTAAAACTAACTTCTCTTTATAACTCTAATCTTATCAAAGCTTCAACACTAAAAACTGAAATCACTCTTCTTTTCTTACTTTTCTCTTTCACTTTACTTTTAAAACTAACTTCTCTTTATAACTCTAATCTTATCAAAGCTTCAACACTAAAAACTGAAATCACTCTTCTTTTCTTACTTTTCTTCTTCACTTTACTTTTAAAACTAACTTCTCTTTATAACTCTAATCTTTCAAAGCTTCAACACTAAAAACTGAAATCACTCTTCTTTTCTTACTTTTCTCTTTCACTTTACTTTTAAAACTAACTTCTCTTTATAACTCTAATCTTATCAAAGCTTCGAATCTTCAAAAATGAAATCACTCTTCTTTTCTAACTTTTCTTCTTCACTTTACTTTTAAAACTAACTTCTCTTTATAACTCTAATCTTATCAAAGCTTCGAATCTTCAAAACTGAAATCACTCTTCTTTTCTTACTTTTCTCTTTCACTTTACTTTTAAAACTAACTTCTCTTTATAACTCTAATCTTATCAAAGCTTCAACACTAAAAACTGAAATCACTCTTCTTTTCTTACTTTTCTTCTTCACTTTACTTTTAAAACTAACTTCTCTTTATAACTCTAATCTTATCAAAGCTTCAATCACTAAAAACTGAAATCACTCTTCTTTTCTTACTTTTCTCTTTCACTTTACTTTTAAAACTAACTTCTCTTTATAACTCTAATCTTAGCAAAGCTTCGAATCTTCTTTAAAAACTGAAATCACTCTTCTTTTCTAACTTCTCTTCTTCACTTTACTTTTAAAACTAACTTCTCTTTATAACTCTAATCTTATCAAAGCTTTAACTCTTCAAATGTTAAATCGCTTCTCTTTTCTTACTTTTCTTCTTCACTTTACTTTTAAAACTAACTTCTCTTTATAACTCTAATCTTATCAAAGCTTCAAAACTAAAAACTGAAATCACTCTTCTTTTCTTACTTTTCTCTTTCACTTTACTTTTAAAACTAACTTCTCTTTATAACTCTAATCTTATCAAAGCTTCAACACTAAAAACTGAAATCACTCTTCTTTTCTTTCTTTTCTTCTTCACTTTACTTTTAAAACTAACTTCTCTTTATAACTCTAATCTTAGCAAAGCTTCAACACTAAAAACTGAAATCACTCTTCTTTTCTTACTTTTTTTCTTCACTTTACTTTTAAAACTAACTTCTCTTTATAACTCTAATCTTATCAAAGCTTCGAATCTTCAAAACTGAAATCACTCTTCTTTTCTTACTTTTCTCTTTCACTTTACTTTTAAAACTAACTTCTCTTTATAACTCTAATCTTATCAAAGCTTCAACACTAAAAACTGAAATCACTCTTCTTTTCTTTCTTTTCTTCTTCACTTTACTTTTAAAACTAACTTCTCTTTATAACTCTAATCTTATCAAAGCTTCAACACTAAAAACTGAAATCACTCTTCTTTTCTTACTTTTCTCTTTCACTTTACTTTTAAAACTAACTTCTCTTTATAACTCTAATCTTATCAAAGCTTCAACACTAAAAACTGAAATCACTCTTCTTTTCTTACTTTTCTCTTTCACTTTACTTTTAAAACTAACTTCTCTTTATAACTCTAATCTTATCAAAGCTTCGAATCTTCAAAAATGAAATCACTCTTCTTTTCTTACTTTTCTCTTTCACTTTACTTTTAAAACTAACTTCTCTTTATAACTCTAATCTTATCAAAGCTTCGAATCTTCAAAAATGAAATCACTCTTCTTTTCTTACTTTTCTCTTTCACTTTACTTTTAAAACTAACTTCTCTTTATAACTCTAATCTTATCAAAGCTTCGAATCTTCAAAAATGAAATCACTCTTCTTTTCTTACTTTTCTCTTTCACTTTACTTTTAAAACTAACTTCTCTTTATAACTCTAATCTTATCAAAGCTTCAACACTAAAAACTGAAATCACTCTTCTTTTCTTACTTTTCTTCTTCACTTTACTTTTAAAACTAACTTCTCTTTATAACTCTAATTTTATCAAAGCTTCGAATCTTCAAAACTGAAATCACTCTTCTTTTCTTACTTTTCTCTTTCACTTTACTTTTAAAACTAACTTCTCTTTATAACTCTAATCTTATCAAAGCTTCGAATCTTCAAAACTGAAATCACTCTTCTTTTCTTACTTTTCTTCTTCACTTTACTTTTAAAACTAACTTCTCTTTATAACTCTAATCTTATCAAAGCTTCAACACTAAAAACTGAAATCACTCTTCTTTTCTTACTTTTCTTCTTCACTTTACTTTTAAAACTAACTTCTCTTTATAACTCTAATTTTATCAAAGCTTCGAATCTTCAAAACTGAAATCACTCTTCTTTTCTTACTTTTCTCTTTCACTTTACTTTTAAAACTAACTTCTCTTTATAACTCTAATCTTATCAAAGCTTCGAATCTTCAAAAATGAAATCACTCTTCTTTTCTTACTTTTCTCTTTCACTTTACTTTTAAAACTAACTTCTCTTTATAACTCTAATCTTATCAAAGCTTCAACACTAAAAACTGAAATCACTCTTCTTTTCTTACTTTTCTTCTTCACTTTACTTTTAAAACTAACTTCTCTTTATAACTCTAATTTTATCAAAGCTTCGAATCTTCAAAACTGAAATCACTCTTCTTTTCTTACTTTTCTCTTTCACTTTACTTTTAAAACTAACTTCTCTTTATAACTCTAATCTTATCAAAGCTTCAACACTAAAAACTGAAATCACTCTTCTTTTCTTACTTTTCTCTTTCACTTTACTTTTAAAACTAACTTCTCTTTATAACTCTAATCTTATCAAAGCTTCGAATCTTCAAAAATGAAATCACTCTTCTTTTCTTACTTTTCTCTTTCACTTTACTTTTAAAACTAACTTCTCTTTATAACTCTAATCTTATCAAAGCTTCGAATCTTCAAAAATGAAATCACTCTTCTTTTCTTACTTTTCTCTTTCACTTTACTTTTAAAACTAACTTCTCTTTATAACTCTAATCTTATCAAAGCTTCGAATCTTCAAAAATGAAATCACTCTTCTTTTCTTACTTTTCTCTTTCACTTTACTTTTAAAACTAACTTCTCTTTATAACTCTAATCTTATCAAAGCTTCAACACTAAAAACTGAAATCACTCTTCTTTTCTTACTTTTCTTCTTCACTTTACTTTTAAAACTAACTTCTCTTTATAACTCTAATCTTATCAAAGCTTCAACACTAAAAACTGAAATCACTCTTCTTTTCTTACTTTTCTCTTTCACTTTACTTTTAAAACTAACTTCTCTTTATAACTCTAATCTTATCAAAGCTTCGAATCTTCAAAACTGAAATCACTCTTCTTTTCTTACTTTTCTCTTTCACTTTACTTTTAAAACTAACTTCTCTTTATAACTCTAATCTTATCAAAGATTCAACACTAAAAACTGAAATCACTCTTCTTTTCTTACTTTTTTTCTTCACTTTACTTTTAAAACTAACTTCTCTTTATAACTCTAATCTTATCAAAGCTTCGAATCTTCAAAAATGAAATCACTCTTCTTTTCTTACTTTTCTTCTTCACTTTACTTTTAAAACTAACTTCTCTTTATAACTCTAATCTTATCAAAGCTTCAACACTAAAAACTGAAATCACTCTTCTTTTCTTACTTTTCTTCTTCACTTTACTTTTAAAACTAACTTCTCTTTATAACTCTAATCTTATCAAAGATTCAACACTAAAAACTGAAATCACTCTTCTTTTCTTACTTTTCTTCTTCACTTTACTTTTAAAACTAACTTCTCTTTATAACTCTAATCTTATCAAAGATTCAACACTAAAAACTGAAATCACTCTTCTTTTCTTACTTTTCTCTTTCACTTTACTTTTAAAACTAACTTCTCTTTATAACTCTAATCTTATCAAAGCTTCAACACTAAAAACTGAAATCACTCTTCTTTTCTTACTTTTCTTCTTCACTTTACTTTTAAAACTAACTTCTCTTTATAACTCTAATCTTATCAAAGCTTCGAATCTTCAAAACTGAAATCACTCTTCTTTTCTTACTTTTCTCTTTCACTTTACTTTTAAAACTAACTTCTCTTTATAACTCTAATCTTATCAAAGCTTCGAATATTCAAAAATGAAATCACTCTTCTTTTCTTACTTTTCTCTTTCACTTTACTTTTAAAACTAACTTCTCTTTATAACTCTAATCTTATCAAAGCTTCAACACTAAAAACTGAAATCACTCTTCTTTTCTTACTTTTCTTCTTCACTTTACTTTTAAAACTAACTTCTCTTTATAACTCTAATTTTATCAAAGCTTCGAATCTTCAAAACTGAAATCACTCTTCTTTTCTTACTTTTCTCTTTCACTTTACTTTTAAAACTAACTTCTCTTTATAACTCTAATCTTATCAAAGCTTCAACACTAAAAACTGAAATCACTCTTCTTTTCTTACTTTTCTCTTTCACTTTACTTTTAAAACTAACTTCTCTTTATAACTCTAATCTTATCAAAGCTTCGAATCTTCAAAAATGAAATCACTCTTCTTTTCTTACTTTTCTCTTTCACTTTACTTTTAAAACTAACTTCTCTTTATAACTCTAATCTTATCAAAGCTTCGAATCTTCAAAAATGAAATCACTCTTCTTTTCTTACTTTTCTCTTTCACTTTACTTTTAAAACTAACTTCTCTTTATAACTCTAATCTTATCAAAGCTTCGAATCTTCAAAAATGAAATCACTCTTCTTTTCTTACTTTTCTCTTTCACTTTACTTTTAAAACTAACTTCTCTTTATAACTCTAATCTTATCAAAGCTTCAACACTAAAAACTGAAATCACTCTTCTTTTCTTACTTTTCTTCTTCACTTTACTTTTAAAACTAACTTCTCTTTATAACTCTAATCTTATCAAAGCTTCAACACTAAAAACTGAAATCACTCTTCTTTTCTTACTTTTCTCTTTCACTTTACTTTTAAAACTAACTTCTCTTTATAACTCTAATCTTATCAAAGCTTCGAATCTTCAAAACTGAAATCACTCTTCTTTTCTTACTTTTCTCTTTCACTTTACTTTTAAAACTAACTTCTCTTTATAACTCTAATCTTATCAAAGCTTCAACACTAAAAACTGAAATCACTCTTCTTTTCTTACTTTTTTTCTTCACTTTACTTTTAAAACTAACTTCTCTTTATAACTCTAATCTTATCAAAGCTTCGAATCTTCAAAAATGAAATCACTCTTCTTTTCTTACTTTTCTTCTTCACTTTACTTTTAAAACTAACTTCTCTTTATAACTCTAATCTTATCAAAGATTCAACACTAAAAACTGAAATCACTCTTCTTTTCTTACTTTTCTCTTTCACTTTACTTTTAAAACTAACTTCTCTTTATAACTCTAATCTTATCAAAGATTCAACACTAAAAACTGAAATCACTCTTCTTTTCTTACTTTTCTTCTTCACTTTACTTTTAAAACTAACTTCTCTTTATAACTCTAATCTTATCAAAGATTCAACACTAAAAACTGAAATCACTCTTCTTTTCTTACTTTTCTCTTTCACTTTACTTTTAAAACTAACTTCTCTTTATAACTCTAATCTTATCAAAGCTTCAACACTAAAAACTGAAATCACTCTTCTTTTCTTACTTTTCTTCTTCACTTTACTTTTAAAACTAACTTCTCTTTATAACTCTAATCATTCAAAGCTTCAACACTAAAAACTGAAATCACTCTTCTTTTCTTACTTTTCTCTTTCACTTTACTTTTAAAACTAACTTCTCTTTATAACTCTAATCTTATCAAAGCTTCAACACTAAAAACTGAAATCAC
>CAMPDV010007014.1:0-16263 GCA_946699065.1 Loxodes magnus
TGAGAAAGAGAGATGAGATTTCAAAGAAAAGTGAAGTAGAAAAGGAAGTAAAAGAGTCTGAAGATCAATAAGTAATTGTATTAAATACTAGAAGTTAGATTTCAAAGAAAAGTGAAGTGGAAAAGGAAGTATAAGAGTCTGAAGATCATAATTGAAAGGAATAAAAGAGAAAGAGAGATGAGATTTCAAAGAAAATGAAGTAGAAAAGGAAGTAAAAGAGTCTTAAGATCAATAAGTAATTGTATTAAATACTAGAAGTTAGATTTCAAAGAAAAATGAAGTAGAAAAGGAAGTAAAAGAGTCTTAAGATCAATAAGTAATTGTATAAATACTAGAAGTTAGATTTAAAAGAAATAAACGTAGAACAGCAAGTAAAAGAGTCTTAAGATCATAATTGAAAGTAATAAAATGAGAAAGAGAGATGAGATTTCAAAGAAAAATAAAGTAGAAAAGGAAGTAAAAGAGTCTGAAGATCATAATTGAAAGTAATAAAATGAGAAAGAGAGATGAGATTTCAAAGAAAAATAAAGTAGAAAAAGAAGTAAAAGAGTCTGAAGATCATAATTGAAAGTAATAAAATGAGAAAGAGAGATGAGATTTCAAAGAAAAGTGAAGTAGAAAAGGAAGTAATAGAGTCTTAAGATCATAATTGAAAGTTATAAAATGAGAAAGAGAGATGAGATTTCAAAGAAAAGTGAAGTAGAACAGCAAGTAAAAGAGTCTGAAGATCATAATTGAAAGTAATAAAATGTGAAAGAGAGATGAGATTTCAAAGAAAAATAAAGTAGAAAAGCAAGTAAAAGAGTCTGAAGATCATAATTGAAAGTAATAAAATGAGAAAGAGAGATGAGATTTCAAAGAAAAATGAAGTAGAAAAGGAAGTAAAAGAGTGTTAAGATCATAATTGAAAGTAATAAAATGAGAAAGAGAGATGAGATTTCAAAGAAAAGTGAAGTAGAACAGGAAGTAAAAGAGTCTGAAGATCATAATTGAAAGTAATAAAATGAGAAAGAGAGATGAGATTTCAAAGAAAAAAAGTAGAAAAGGAAGTAAAAGAGTCTTAAGATCATAATTGAAAGTAATAAAATGAGAAAGAGAGATGAGATTTCAAAGAAAAGTGAAGTAGAAAAGGAAGTAAAAGAGTCTGAAGATCATAATTGTATTAAATACTAGAAGTTAGATTTCAAAGAAAAATGAAGTAGAAAAGAAGTAAAAGAGTCTGAAGATCAATAAGTAATTCTATCAAATACTAGAAGTTAGATTTAAAAGAAAAGTGAAGTAAAAGAAGTAAAAGAGTCTGAAGATCATAATTGAAAGGAATAAAAAGCAGAAAGAGAGATGAGATTTCAAAGAAAAGTGAAGTAGAAAAGGAAGTAAAAGAGTCTTAAGATCAATAAGTAATTGTATTAAATACTAGAAGTTAGATTTCAAAGAAAAATGAAGTAGAACAGGAAGTAAAAGAGTTTTAAGATCATAATTGAAAGTAATAAAATGAGAAAGAGAGAAGAGATTTCAAAGAAAAGTGAAGTAGAAAAGGAAGTAAAAGAGTCTTAAGATCATAATTGAAAGTAATAAAATGAGAAAGAGAGATGAGATTTTAAAGAAAAATGAAGTAGAAAAGCAAGTAAAAGAGTCTTAAGATCAATAAGTAATTCTATCAAATACTAGAAGTTAGATTTAAAAGAAATAAACGTAGAACAGCAAGTAAAAGAGTCTTAAGATCATAATTGAAAGTTATAAAATGAGAAAGAGAGATGAGATTTCAAAGAAAAATAAAGTAGAAAAGGAAGTAAAAGAGTCTGAAGATCATAATTGAAAGTAATAAAATGAGAAAGAGAGATGAGATTTCAAAGAAAAGTGAAGTAGAAAAGGAAGTAAAAGAGTCTGAAGATCATAATTGAAAGTAATAAAATGAGAAAGAGAGATGAGATTTCAAAGAAAAGTGAAGTAGAAAAGCAAGTAAAAGAGTCTGAAGATCAATAAGTAATTGTATAAATACTAGAAGTTAGATTTAAGAGAAAAAAACGTAGAACAGCAAGTAAAAGAGTCTGAAGATCATAATTGAAAGTTATAAAATGAGAAAGAGAGATGAGATTTCAAAGAAAAATGAAGTAGAACAGGAAGTAATAGAGTCTGAAGATCATAATTGAAAGTAATAAAATGAGAAAGAGAGATGAGATTTCAAAGAAAAGTGAAGTAGAAAAGCAAGTAAAAGAGTCTGAAGATCAATAAGTAATTGTATAAATACTAGAAGTTAGATTTAAGAGAAAAAAACGTAGAACAGCAAGTAAAAGAGTCTTAAGATCATAATTGAAAGTAATAAAATGAGAAAGAGAGATGAGATTTCAAAGAAAAGTGAAGTAGAAAAGGAAGTAAAAGAGTCTGAAGATCAATAAGTAATTGTATTAAATTCTAGAAGTTAGATTTCAAAGAAAAGTGAAGTGGAAAAGGAAGTAAAAGAGTCTGAAGATCATAATTGAAAGGAATAAAAAGCAGAAAGAGAGATGAGATTTCAAAGAAAAGTGAAGTAGAAAAGGAAGTAAAAGAGTCTGAAGATAAATAAGTAATTGTATTAAATACTAGAAGTTAGATTTCAAAGAAAAGTGAAGTAGAAAAGGAAGTAAAAGAGTCTGAAGATCAATAAGTAATTGTATTAAATACTAGAAGTTAGATTTCAAAGAAAAGTGAAGTAAAAAAGGAAGTAAAAGAGTCTTAAGATCATAATTGAAAGTAATAAAATGAGAAAGAGAGATGAGATTTCAAAGAAAAGTGAAGTAGAAAAGGAAGTAAAAGAGTCTTAAGATCATAATTGAAAGTAATAAAATGAGAAAGAGAGATGAGATTTCAAAGAAAAATGAAGTAGAAAAGCAAGTAAAAGAGTCTTAAGATCATAATTGAAAGTAATAAAATGAGAAAGAGAGATGAGATTTCAAAGAAAAGTGAAGTAGAACAGGAAGTAAAAGAGTCTGAAGATCATAATTGAAAGTAATAAAATGAGAAAGAGAGATGAGATTTCAAAGAAAAATAAAGTAGAAAAGGAAGTAATAGAGTCTGAAGATCATAATTGAAAGTAATAAAATGAGAAAGAGAGATGAGATTTCAAAGAAAAATGAAGTAGAACAGCAAGTAAAAGAGTCTTAAGATCATAAAAAAAGTAATAAAATGAGAAAGAGAGATGAGATTTCAAAGAAAAATGAAGTAGAAAAGGAAGTAAAAGAGTCTGAAGATCATAATTTAAAGTAATAAAATGAGAAAGAGAGATGAGATTTCAAAGAAAAGTGAAGTAGAAAAGGAAGTAAAAGAGTCTGAAGATCAATAAGTAATTGTATTAAATACTAGAAGTTAGATTTAAAAGAAAAATGAAGTAAAAAAGGAAGTAATAGAGTCTGAAGATCATAATTGAAAGGAATAAAAGAGAAAGAGAGATGAGATTTCAAAGAAAAGTGAAGTAGAAAAGGAAGTAATAGAGTCTTAAGATCATAATTGAAAGTAATAAAATGAGAAAGAGAGATGAGATTTCAAAGAAAAGTGAAGTAGAAAAGCAAGTAAAAGAGTCTTAAGATCAATAAGTAATTGTATAAATACTAGAAGTTAGATTTAAAAGAAATAAACGTAGAACAGCAAGTAAAAGAGTCTGAAGATCATAATTGAAAGTAATAAAATGAGAAAGAGAGATGAGATTTCAAAGAAAAATAAAGTAGAAAAGGAAGTAAAAGAGTCTGAAGATCATAATTTAAAGTAATAAAATGAGAAAGAGAGATGAGATTTCAAAGAAAAGTGAAGTAGAAAAGGAAGTAAAAGAGTCTGAAGATCAATAAGTAATTGTATTAAATACTAGAAGTTAGATTTCAAAGAAAAGTGAAGTGGAAAAGGAAGTATAAGAGTCTGAAGATCATAATTGAAAGGAATAAAAGAGAAAGAGAGATGAGATTTCAAAGAAAAGTGAAGTAGAAAAGCAAGTAAAAGAGTCTTAAGATCAATAAGTAATTGTATAAATACTAGAAGTTAGATTTAAAAGAAATAAACGTAGAACAGCAAGTAAAAGAGTCTTAAGATCATAATTGAAAGTTATAAAATGAGAAAGAGAGATGAGATTTCAAAGAAAAATAAAGTAGAAAAGGAAGTAAAAGAGTCTGAAGATCATAATTTAAAGTAATAAAATGAGAAAGAGAGATGAGATTTCAAAGAAAAGTGAAGTAGAAAAGGAAGTAAAAGAGTCTGAAGATCAATAAGTAATTGTATTAAATACTAGAAGTTAGATTTCAAAGAAAAGTGAAGTGGAAAAGGAAGTATAAGAGTCTGAAGATCATAATTGAAAGGAATAAAAGAGAAAGAGAGATGAGATTTCAAAGAAAAATAAAGTAGAAAAGCAAGTAAAAGAGTCTGAAGATCAATAAGTAATTCTATCAAATACTAGAAGTTAGATTTAAAAGAAAAGTGAAGTGGAAAAGGAAGTAAAAGAGTCTGAAGATCATAATTGAAAGGAATAAAAAGCAGAAAGAGAGATGAGATTTCAAAGAAAAGTGAAGTAGAAAAGGAAGTAAAAGAGTCTGAAGATCAATAAGTAATTGTATTAAATACTAGAAGTTAGATTTCAAAGAAAAGTGAAGTAGAAAAGGAAGTAATAGAGTCTTAAGATCATAATTGAAAGTAATAAAATGAGAAAGAGAGAAGAGATTTCAAAGAAAAGTGAAGTAGAAAAGCAAGTAAAAGAGTCTGAAGATCATAATTGAAAGTAATAAAATGAGAAAGAGAGATGAGATTTCAAAGAAAAATGAAGTAGAAAAGGAAGTAAAAGAGTCTTAAGATCATAATTGAAAGTAATAAAATGAGAAAGAGAGATGAGATTTCAAAGAAAAATGAAGTAGAACAGCAAGTAAAAGAGTCTGAAGATCATAAGTGAAAGTAATAAAATGAGAAAGAGAGATGAGATTTCAAAGAAAAGTGAAGTAGAAAAGGAAGTAAAAGAGTCTGAAGATCAATAAGTAATTGTATAAATACTAGAAGTTAGATTTAAAAGAAATAAACGTAGAACAACAAGTAAAAGAGTCTTAAGATCATAATTGAAAGTTATAAAATGAGAAAGAGAGATGAGATTTCAAAGAAAAGTGAAGTAGAAAAGCAAGTAAAAGAGTCTGAAGATCATAATTGAAAGGAATAAAAAGCAGAAAGAGAGATGAGATTTCAAAGAAAAGTGAAGTAGAAAAGCAAGTAAAAGAGTCTGAAGATCATAATTTAAAGTTATAATAGAAAATTAGAGAGATGAGAATTCAAAGAAAAATGAAGTAGAAAAGGAAGTAAAAGAGTCTGAAGATCATAATTGAAAGTAATAAAATGAGAAAGAGAGATGAGATTTCAAAGAAAAGTGAAGTAGAAAAGGAAGTAATAGAGTCTGAAGATCATAATTGAAAGGAATAAAATGAGAAAGAGAGATGAGATTTCAAAGAAAAGTGAAGTAGAAAAGGAAGTAAAAGAGTCTGAAGATCATAATTGAAAGTAATAAAATGAGAAAGAGAGATGAGATTTCAAAGAAAAGTGAAGTAGAAAAGGAAGTAAAAGAGTCTGAAGATCATAATTGAAAGTAATAAAAAGCAGAAAGAGAGATGAGATTTCAAAGAAAAGTGAAGTAGAAAAGGAAGTAAAAGAGTCTTAAGATCATAATTGAAAGTAATAAAATGAGAAAGAGAGATGAGATTTCAAAGAAAAGTGAAGTAGAAAAGCAAGTAAAAGAGTCTGAAGATCATAATTTAAAGTTATAATAGAAAATTAGAGAGATGAGAATTCAAAGAAAAATAAAGTAGAAAAGGAAGTAAAAAAGTCTGAAGATCATAATTGAAAGTAATAAAATGAGAAAGAGAGATGAGATTTCAAAGAAAAGTGAAGTAGAAAAGCAAGTAAAAGAGTCTTAAGATCAATAAGTAATTCTATCAAATACTAGAAGTTAGATTTAAAAGAAAAATGAAGTAGAACAGCAAGTAAAAGAGTCTGAAGATCATAATTGAAAGTAATAAAATGAGAAAGAGAGATGAGATTTCAAAGAAAAATAAAGTAGAAAAGGAAGTAATAGAGTCTTAAGATCATAATTGAAAGTAATAAAATGAGAAAGAGAGATGAGATTTCAAAGAAAAATGAAGTAGAACAGCAAGTAAAAGAGTCTGAAGATCATAATTGAAAGTTATAAAATGAGAAAGAGAGATGAGATTTCAAAGAAAAATAAAGTAGAAAAGGAAGTAAAAGAGTCTGAAGATCAATAAGTAATTCTATCAAATACTAGAAGTTAGATTTAAAAGAAAAGTGAAGTGGAAAAGGAAGTAAAAGAGTCTGAAGATCATAATTGAAAGGAATAAAATGAGAAAGAGAGATGAGATTTCAAAGAAAAGTGAAGTAGAAAAGGAAGTAAAAGAGTCTGAAGATCAATAAGTAATTGTATTAAATACTAGAAGTTAGATTTCAAAGAAAAGTGAAGTAAAAAAGGAAGTAATAGAGTCTTAAGATCATAATTGAAAGTAATAAAATGAGAAAGAGAGAAGAGATTTCAAAGAAAAGTGAAGTAGAAAAGCAAGTAAAAGAGTCTGAAGATCAATAAGTAATTATATTAAATACTAGAAGTTAGATTTCAAAGAAAAATGAAGTAGAAAAGGAAGTAAAAGAGTCTTAAGATCATAATTGAAAGTAATAAAATGAGAAAGAGAGATGAGATTTCAAAGAAAAATGAAGTAGAACAGCAAGTAAAAGAGTCTGAAGATCATAAGTGAAAGTAATAAAATGAGAAAGAGAGATGAGATTTCAAAGAAAAGTGAAGTAGAAAAGGAAGTAAAAGAGTCTGAAGATCAATAAGTAATTGTATAAATACTAGAAGTTAGATTTAAAAGAAATAAACGTAGAACAGCAAGTAAAAGAGTCTTAAGATCATAATTGAAAGTTATAAAATGAGAAAGAGAGATGAGATTTCAAAGAAAAATAAAGTAGAAAAGGAAGTAAAAGAGTCTGAAGATCATAATTGAAAGTAATAAAATGAGAAAGAGAGATGAGATTTCAAAGAAAAATAAAGTAGAAAAGGAAGTAATAGAGTCTGAAGATCATAATTGAAAGTAATAAAATGAGAAAGAGAGATGAGATTTCAAAGAAAAATAAAGTAGAAAAGGAAGTAAAAGAGTCTGAAGATCATAATTTAAAGTAATAAAATGAGAAAGAGAGATGAGATTTCAAAGAAAAATAAAGTAGAAAAGGAAGTAATAGAGTCTGAAGATCATAATTGAAAGTAATAAAATGAGAAAGAGAGATGAGATTTCAAAGAAAAATAAAGTAGAAAAGGAAGTAATAGAGTCTGAAGATCATAATTGAAAGTAATAAAATGAGAAAGAGAGATGAGATTTCAAAGAAAAGTGAAGTAGAAAAGGAAGTAAAAGAGTCTGAAGATCAATAAGTAATTCTATCAAATACTAGAAGTTAGATTTAAAAGAAAAGTGAAGTGGAAAAGGAAGTAAAAGAGTCTGAAGATCATAATTGAAAGGAATAAAAAGCAGAAAGAGAGATGAGATTTCAAAGAAAAGTGAAGTAGAAAAGGAAGTAAAAGAGTCTGAAGATCAATAAGTAATTGTATTAAATACTAGAAGTTAGATTTCAAAGAAAAGTGAAGTAAAAAAGGAAGTAATAGAGTCTTAAGATCATAATTGAAAGTAATAAAATGAGAAAGAGAGATGAGATTTCAAAGAAAAATGAAGTAGAACAGCAAGTAAAAGAGTCTGAAGATCATAATTGAAAGTTATAAAATGAGAAAGAGAGATGAGATTTCAAAGAAAAATAAAGTAGAAAAGGAAGTAAAAGAGTCTGAAGATCAATAAGTAATTCTATCAAATACTAGAAGTTAGATTTAAAAGAAATAAACGTAGAACAGCAAGTAAAAGAGTCTTAAGATCATAATTGAAAGTTATAAAATGAGAAAGAGAGATGAGATTTCAAAGAAAAATAAAGTAGAAAAGGAAGTAAAAGAGTCTGAAGATCATAATTTAAAGTAATAAAATGAGAAAGAGAGATGAGATTTCAAAGAAAAGTGAAGTAGAAAAGGAAGTAAAAGAGTCTGAAGATCAATAAGTAATTGTATTAAATACTAGAAGTTAGATTTCAAAGAAAAATGAAGTAGAAAAGGAAGTAAAAGAGTCTTAAGATCATAATTGAAAGTAATAAAATGAGAAAGAGAGATGAGATTTCAAAGAAAAATGAAGTAGAACAGCAAGTAAAAGAGTCTGAAGATCATAAGTGAAAGTAATAAAATGAGAAAGAGAGATGAGATTTCAAAGAAAAGTGAAGTAGAAAAGCAAGTAAAAGAGTCTGAAGATCAATAAGTAATTGTATAAATACTAGAAGTTAGATTTAAAAGAAATAAACGTAGAACAGCAAGTAAAAGAGTCTTAAGATCATATTTGAAAGTTATAAAATGAGAAAGAGAGATGAGATTTCAAAGAAAAATAAAGTAGAAAAGGAAGTAAAAGAGTCTGAAGATCATAATTGAAAGTAATAAAATGAGAAAGAGAGATGAGATTTCAAAGAAAAGTGAAGTAGAAAAGGAAGTAAAAGAGTCTGAAGATCAATAAGTAATTGTATTAAATACTAGAAGTTAGATTTCAAAGAAAAGTGAAGTGGAAAAGGAAGTAATAGAGTCTTAAGATCATAATTGAAAGTAATAAAATGAGAAAGAGAGATGAGATTTCAAAGAAAAGTGAAGTAGAAAAGGAAGTAATAGAGTCTTAAGATCATAATTGAAAGTAATAAAATGAGAAAGAGAGATGAGATTTCAAAGAAAAGTGAAGTAGAAAAGGAAGTAAAAGAGTGTTAAGATCATAATTGAAAGTAATAAAATGAGAAAGAGAGATGAGATTTCAAAGAAAAGTGAAGTAGAAAAGGAAGTAAAAGAGTCTGAAGATCAATAAGTAATTCTATCAAATACTAGAAGTTAGATTTAAAAGAAAAATGAAGTAGAACAGCAAGTAAAAGAGTCTGAAGATCATAATTTAAAGTTATAATAGAAAATTAGAGAGATGAGATCTCAAAGAAAAATAAAGTAGAAAAGGAAGTAAAAGAGTCTGAAGATCATAATTGAAAGTTATAATAGAAAATTAGAGAGATGAGAATTCAAAGAAAAATGAAGTAGAAAAGCAAGTAAAAGAGTCTTAAGATCATAATTGAAAGTAAGAAAATGAGAAAGAGAGATGAGATTTCAAAGAAAAATAAAGTAGAAAAGGAAGTAATAGAGTCTGAAGATCATAATTGAAAGTAATAAAATGAGAAAGAGAGATGAGATTTCAAAGAAAAGTGAAGTAGAAAAGCAAGTAAAAGAGTCTGAAGATCAATAAGTAATTGTATTAAATACTAGAAGTTAGATTTCAAAGAAAAGTGAAGTGGAAAAGGAAGTAAAAGAGTCTGAAGATCATAATTGAAAGGAATAAAAAGCAGAAAGAGAGATGAGATTTCAAAGAAAAGTGAAGTAGAAAAGCAAGTAAAAGAGTCTGAAGATCATAATTGAAAGTAATAAAATGAGAAAGAGAGATGAGATTTCAAAGAAAAGTGAAGTAGAAAAGCAAGTAAAAGAGTCTGAAGATCATAATTTAAAGTTATAATAGAAAATTAGAGAGATGAGAATTCAAAGAAAAATAAAGTAGAAAAGGAAGTAAAAAAGTCTTAAGATCATAATTGAAAGTAAGAAAATGAGAAAGAGAGATGAGATTTCAAAGAAAAGTGAAGTAGAAAAGCAAGTAAAAGAGTCTTAAGATCAATAAGTAATTCTATCAAATACTAGAAGTTAGATTTAAAAGAAAAGTGAAGTGGAAAAGGAAGTAAAAGAGTCTGAAGATCATAATTGAAAGTAATAAAATGAGAAAGAGAGATGAGATTTCAAAGAAAAGTGAAGTAGAAAAGGAAGTAAAAGAGTCTGAAGATCATAATTGAAAGGAATAAAATGAGAAAGAGAGATGAGATTTCAAAGAAAAATGAAGTAGAAAAGGAAGTAAAAGAGTCTAAAGATCAATAAGTAATTCTATCAAATAATAGAAGTTAGATTTCAAAGAAAAGTGAAGTAGAAAAGGAAGTAAAAGAGTCTGAAGATCATAATTGAAAGCAATAAAATGAGAAAGAGAGATGAGATTTCAAAGAAAAGTGAAGTAGAAAAGGAAGTAAAAGAGTCTGAAGATCAATAAGTAATTGTATTAAATACTAGAAGTTGGATTTCAAAGAAAAGTGAAGTGGAAAAGCAAGTAAAAGAGTCTGAAGATCAATAAGTAATTCTATCAAATACTAGAAGTTAGATTTAAAAGAAAAAAACGTAGAACAGCAAGAAAAAGAGTCTTAAGATCATAATTGAAAGTAATAAAATGAGAAAGAGAGATGAGATTTCAAAGAAAAGTGAAGTAGAAAAGGAAGTAAAAGAGTCTGAAGATCAATAAGTAATTGTATCAAATACTAGAAGTTAGATTTCAAAGAAAAGTGAAGTGGAAAAGGAAGTAAAAGAGTCTGAAGATCATAATTGAAAGTAATAAAATGAGAAAGAGAGATGAGATTTCAAAGAAAAGTGAAGTAGAAAAGGATGTAATAGAGTCTTAAGATCATAATTGAAAGTAATAAAATGAGAAAGAGAGATGAGATTTCAAAGAAAAATGAAGTAGAAAAGGAAGTAAAAGAGTCTGAAGATCATAATTGAAAGTAATAAAATGAGAAAGAGAGATGAGATTTCAAAGAAAAATGAAGTAGAAAAGGAAGTAAAAGAGTCTGAAGATCATAATTGAAAGTAATAAAATGAGAAAGAGAGATGAGATTTCAAAGAAAAGTGAAGTAGAAAAGGATGTAATAGAGTCTTAAGATCATAATTGAAAGTAATAAAATGAGAAAGAGAGATGAGATTTCAAAGAAAAATGAAGTAGAAAAGCAAGTAAAAGAGTCTTAAGATCAATAAGTAATTCTATCAAATACTAGAAGTTAGATTTAAAAGAAAAATGAAGTAGAACAGCAAGTAAAAGAGTCTGAAGATCATAATTGAAAGTAATAAAATGAGAAAGAGAGATGAGATTTCAAAGAAAAATAAAGTAGAAAAGGAAGTAATAGAGTCTGAAGATCATAATTGAAAGTAATAAAATGAGAAAGAGAGATGAGATTTCAAAGAAAAGTGAAGTAGAAAAGCAAGTAAAAGAGTCTGAAGATCAATAAGTAATTCTATCAAATACTAGAAGTTAGATTTAAAAGAAAAATGAAGTAGAACAGCAAGTAAAAGAGTCTGAATATCATAATTGAAAGTAATAAAATGAGAAAGAGAGATGAGATTTCAAAGAAAAATAAAGTAGAAAAGGAAGTAATAGAGTCTGAAGATCATAATTGAAAGTAATAAAATGAGAAAGAGAGATGAGATTTCAAAGAAAAGTGAAGTAGAAAAGGAAGTAAAAGAGTCTGAAGATCATAATTTAAAGTAATAAAATGAGAAAGAGAGATGAGATTTTAAAGAAAAATAAAGTAGAAAAGGAAGTAAAAGAGTCTGAAGATCATAATTTAAAGTAATAAAATGAGAAAGAGAGATGAGATTTCAAAGAAAAATGAAGTAGAAAAGGAAGTAAAAGAGTCTGAAGATCAATAAGTAATTGTATCAAATACTAGAAGTTAGATTTAAAAGAAAAAAACGTAGAACAGCAAGTAAAAGAGTCTTAAGATCATAATTGAAAGTAATAAAAAGCAGAAAGAGAGATGAGATTTCAAAGAAAAGTGAAGTAGAAAAGGAAGTAAAAGAGTCTTAAGATCATAATTGAAAGTAATAAAATGAGAAAGAGAGATGAGATTTCAAAGAAAAGTGAAGTAGAAAAGCAAGTAAAAGAGTCTGAAGATCATAATTGAAAGTAATAAAATGAGAAAGAGAGATGAGATTTCAAAGAAAAATGAAGTAGAAAAGGAAGTAAAAGAGTCTGAAGATCAATAAGTAATTGTATTAAATACTAGAAGTTAGATTTCAAAGAAAAGTGAAGTGGAAAAGGAAGTATAAGAGTCTGAAGATCATAATTGAAAGGAATAAAAGAGAAAGAGAGATGAGATTTCAAAGAAAAGTGAAGTAGAAAAGGAAGTAAAAGAGTCTGAAGATCAATAAGTAATTCTATCAAATACTAAAAGTTAGATTTAAGAGAAAAAAACGTAGAACAGCAAGTAAAAGAGTCTTAAGATCATAATTGAAAGTTATAAAATGAGAAAGAGAGATGAGATTTCAAAGAAAAGTGAAGTGGAAAAGGAAGTAAAAGAGTCTGAAGATCATAATTGAAAGTAATAAAATGAGAAAGAGAGATGAGATTTCAAAGAAAAGTGAAGTAGAAAAGCAAGTAAAAGAGTCTTAAGATCAATAAGTAATTGTATTAAATACTAGAAGTTAGATTTCAAAGAAAAGTGAAGTGGAAAAGGAAGTAAAAGAGTCTGAAGATCATAATTTAAAGTAATAAAATGAGAAAGAGAGATGAGATTTCAAAGAAAAGTGAAGTAGAAAAGGAAGTAAAAGAGTCTGAAGATCAATAAGTAATTGTATTAAATACTAGAAGTTAGATTTCAAAGAAAAGTGAAGTAAAAAAGGAAGTAATAGAGTCTTAAGATCATAATTGAAAGTAATAAAATGAGAAAGAGAGATGAGATTTCAAAGAAAAGTGAAGTGGAAAAGGAAGTAAAAGAGTCTGAAGATCATAATTTAAAGTAATAAAATGAGAAAGAGAGATGAGATTTCAAAGAAAAGTGAAGTAGAAAAGGAAGTAAAAGAGTCTGATGATCATAATTTAAAGTTATAATAGAAAATTAGAGAGATGAGAATTCAAAGAAAAATGAAGTAGAAAAGCAAGTAAAAAAGTCTTAAGATCATAATTGAAAGTAAGAAAATGAGAAAGAAGATGAGATTTCAAAGAAAAGTGAAGTAGAAAAGCAAGTAATAGAGTCTTAAGATCATAATTGAAAGTAATAAAATGAGAAAGAGAGATGAGATTTCAAAGAAAAGTGAAGTAGAAAAGCAAGAAAAAAAGTCTGAAGATCATAAGTGAAAGTAATAAAATGAGAAAGAGAGATGAGATTTCAAAGAAAAGTGAAGTAGAAAAGCAAGTAAAAGAGTCTGAAGATCAATAAGTAATTCTATCAAATACTAGAAGTTAGATTTAAAAGAAAAATAAAGTAGAAAAGGAAGTAAAAGAGTCTGAAGATCATAATTGAAAGTAATAAAATGAGAAAGAGAGATGAGATTTCAAAGAAAAGTGAAGTAGAAAAGGAAGTAAAAGAGTCTGAAGATCATAATTGAAAGTAATAAAATGAGAAAGAGAGATGAGATTTCAAAGAAAAGTGAAGTAGAAAAGGAAGTAAAAGAGTCTGAAGATCATAATTGAAAGTAATAAAATGAGAAAGAGAGATGAGATTTCAAAGAAAAATGAAGTAGAACAGCAAGTAAAAGAGTCTTAAGATCATAATTGAAAGTAATAAAATAAGAAAGAGAGATGAGATTTTAAAGAAAAGTGAAGTAGAAAAGCAAGTAAAAGAGTCTGAAGATCAATAAGTAATTGTATAAATACTAGAAGTTAGATTTAAAAGAAATAAACGTAGAACAGCAAGTAAAAGAGTCTTAAGATCATAATTGAAAGTAATAAAATGAGAAAGAGAGATGAGATTTCAAAGAAAAATGAAGTAGAACAGCAAGTAAAAGAGTCTGAAGATCATAAGTGAAAGTAATAAAATGAGAAAGAGAGATGAGATTTCAAAGAAAAGTGAAGTAGAAAAGCAAGTAAAAGAGTCTTAAGATCAATAAGTAATTGTATTAAATACTAGAAGTTAGATTTCAAAGAAAAGTGAAGTGGAAAAGGAAGTATAAGAGTCTGAAGATCATAATTGAAAGGAATAAAAGAGAAAGAGAGATGAGAATTCAAAGAAAAATAAAGTAGAAAAGGAAGTAAAAGAGTCTTAAGATCATAATTGAAAGTAATAAAATGAGAAAGAGAGATGAGATTTCAAAGAAAAGTGAAGTAGAAAAGCAAGTAAAAGAGTCTGAAGATCATAATTGAAAGGAATAAAAAGCAGAAAGAGAGATGAGATTTCAAAGAAAAGTGAAGTAGAAAAGGAAGTAAAAGAGTCTGAAGATCAATAAGTAGATGTATTAAATACTAGAAGTTAGATTTCAAAGAAAAGTGAAGTAAAAAAGGAAGTAATAGAGTCTTAAGATCATAATTGAAAGTAATAAAATGAGAAAGAGAGAAGAGATTTCAAAGAAAAGTGAAGTAGAAAAGCAAGTAAAAGAGTCTGAAGATCATAATTGAAAGTAATAAAATGAGAAAGAGAGATGAGATTTCAAAGAAAAATGAAGTAGAAAAGGAAGTAAAAGAGTCTTAAGATCATAATTGAAAGTAATAAAATGAGAAAGAGAGATGAGATTTCAAAGAAAAATGAAGTAGAACAGCAAGTAAAAGAGTCTGAAGATCATAAGTGAAAGTAAGAAAATGAGAAAGAAGATGAGATTTCAAAGAAAAATAAAGTAGAAAAGGAAGTAAAAGAGTCTGAAGATCATAATTTAAAGTAATAAAATGAGAAAGAGAGATGAGATTTCAAAGAAAAGTGAAGTAGAAAAGGAAGTAAAAGAGTCTGAAGATCATAATTGAAAGTAATAAAATGAGAAAGAGAGATGAGATTTCAAAGAAAAGTGAAGTAGAAAAGGAAGTAAAAGAGTCTTAAGATCATAATTGAAAGTAATAAAATGAGAAAGAGAGATGAGATTTCAAAGAAAAATGAAGTAGAACAGCAAGTAAAAGAGTCTGAAGATCATAAGTGAAAGTAATAAAATGAGAAAGAGAGATGAGATTTTAAAGAAAAGTGAAGTAGAAAAGCAAGTAAAAGAGTCTGAAGATCAATAAGTAATTCTATCAAATACTAGAAGTTAGATTTAAAAGAAAAATGAAGTAGAACAGCAAGTAAAAGAGTCTGAAGATCATAATTTAAAGTAATAAAATGAGAAAGAGAGATGAGATTTCAAAGAAAAGTGAAGTGGAAAAGGAAGTAAAAGAGTCTGAAGATCATAATTGAAAGTAATAAAATGAGAAAGAGAGATGAGATTTCAAAGAAAAGTGAAGTAGAAAAGGAAGTAAAAGAGTCTTAAGATCATAATTGAAAGTAATAAAATGAGAAAGAGAGATGAGATTTCAAAGAAAAGTGAAGTAGAAAAGGAAGTAAAAGAGTCTGAAGATCATAATTTAAAGTAATAAAATGAGAAAGAGAGATGAGATTTCAAAGAAAAGTGAAGTAGAAAAGCAAGTAAAAGAGTCTGAAGATCAATAAGTAATTCTATCAAATACTAGAAGTTAGATTTAAAAGAAAAATAAAGTAGAAAAGGAAGTAAAAGAGTCTGAAGATCATAATTTAAAGTAATAAAAAGAGAAAGAGAGATGAGATTTCAAAGAAAAGTGAAGTAGAAAAGGAAGTAATAGAGTCTTAAGATCATAATTGAAAGTAATAAAATGAGAAAGAGAGATGAGATTTCAAAGAAAAGTGAAGTAGAAAAGGAAGTAAAAGAGTCTGAAGATCATAATTGAAAGTAATAAAATGAGAAAGAGAGATGAGATTTCAAAGAAAAATGAAGTAGAAAAGCAAGTAAAAGAGTCTGAAGATCATAATTTAAAGTAATAAAATGAGAAAGAGAGATGAGATTTCAAAGAAAAGTGAAGTAGAAAAGGAAGTAAAAGAGTCTGAAGATCAATAAGTAATTGTATTAAATACTAGAAGTTAGATTTCAAAGAAAAGTGAAGTGGAAAAGGAAGTATAAGAGTCTGAAGATCATAATTGAAAGGAATAAAAGAGAAAGAGAGATGAGATTTCAAAGAAAAGTGAAGTAGAAAAGGAAGTAATAGAGTCTTAAGATCATAATTGAAAGTAATAAAATGAGAAAGAGAGATGAGATTTCAAAGAAAAATGAAGTAGAAAAGGAAGTAAAAGAGTCTGAAGATCATAATTGAAAGTAATAAAATGAGAAAGAGAGATGAGATTTCAAAGAAAAATGAAGTAGAAAAGCAAGTAAAAGAGTCTGAAGATCAATAAGTAATTCTATCAAATACTAGAAGTTAGATTTAAAAGAAAAATTAAGTAGAACAGCAAGTAAAAGAGTCTGAAGATCATAATTTAAAGTTATAATAGAAAATTAGAGAGATGAGAATTCAAAGAAAAATAAAGTAGAAAAGGAAGTAAAAGAGTCTTAAGATCATAATTGAAAGTAAGAAAATGAGAAAGAAGATG
>CAMPDV010007015.1:0-19051 GCA_946699065.1 Loxodes magnus
TATTCAACTTCCAAAACACTTATAAAACAATGTTTTTTTTTACTTTAAAAATTACACAACTATTTTTCATACATTGTTAACTCACTCTGGTATTAAAATTTCGTATTCAACTTCCAAAACACTTATAAAACAATGTTTTTTTTACTTTAAAAATTACACAACTATTTTTCATACATTGTTAACTCACTCTGGTATTAAAATTTCGTATTCAACTTCCAAAACACTTATAAAACAATGTTTTTTTTTACTTTAAAAATTACACAACTATTTTTCATACATTGTTAACTCACTCTGGTATTAAAATTTCGTATTCAACTTCCAAAACACTTATAAAACAATGTTTTTTTTTACTTTAAAAATTACACAACTATTTTTCATACATTGTTAACTCACTCTGGTATTAAAATTTCGTATTCAACTTCCAAAACACTTATAAAACAATGTTTTTTTTTACTTTAAAAATTACACAACTATTTTTCATACATTGTTAACTCACTCTGGTATTAAAATTTCGTATTCAACTTCCAAAACACTTATAAAACAATGTTTTTTTTACTTTAAAAATTACACAACTATTTTTCATACATTGTTAACTCACTCTGGTATTAAAATTTCGTATTCAACTTCCAAAACACTTATAAAAAAATGTTTTTTTTTTACTTTAAAAATTACACAACTATTTTTCATACATTGTTAACTCACTCTGGTATTAAAATTTCGTATTCAACTTCCAAAACACTTATAAAACAATGTTTTTTTTTACTTTAAAAATTACACAACTATTTTTCATACATTGTTAACTCACTCTGGTATTAAAATTTCGTATTCAACTTCCAAAACACTTATAAAACAATGTTTTTTTTTACTTTAAAAATTACACAACTATTTTTCATACATTGTTAACTCACTCTGGTATTAAAATTTTGTATTCAACTTCCAAAACACTTATAAAACAATGTTTTTTTTTACTTTAAAAATTACACAACTATTTTTCATACATTGTTAACTCACTCTGGTATTAAAATTTCGTATTCAACTTCCAAAACACTTATAAAAAAATGTTTTTTTTTACTTTAAAAATTACACAACTATTTTTCATACATTGTTAACTCACTCTGGTATTAAAATTTCGTATTCAACTTCCAAAACACTTATAAAACAATATTTTTTTTTACTTTAAAAATTACACAACTATTTTTCATACATTGTTAACTCACTCTGGTATTAAAATTTTGTATTCAACTTCCAAAACACTTATAAAACAATGTTTTTTTTACTTTAAAAATTACACAACTATTTTTCATACATTGTTAACTCACTCTGGTATTAAAATTTCGTATTCAACTTCCAAAACATATCAAAAACAATGTTTTTTTTTACTTTAAAAATTACACAACTATTTTTCATACATTGTTAACTCACTCTGGTATTAAAATTTCGTATTCAACTTCCAAAACACTTATAAAACAATGTTTTTTTTTACTTTAAAAATTACACAACTATTTTTCATACATTGTTAACTCACTCTGGTATTAAAATTTCGTATTCAACTTCCAAAACACTTATAAAACAATGTTTTTTTTACTTTAAAAATTACACAACTATTTTTCATACATTGTTAACTCACTCTGGTATTAAAATTTCGTATTCAACTTCCAAAACATATCAAAAACAATGTTTTTTTTACTTTAAAAATTACACAACTATTTTTCATACATTGTTAACTCACTCTGGTATTAAAATTTCGTATTCAACTTCCAAAACACTTATAAAACAATGTTTTTTTACTTTAAAAATTACACAACTATTTTTCATACATTGTTAACTCACTCTGGTATTAAAATTTCGTATTCAACTTCCAAAACACTTATAAAACAATGTTTTTTTTTACTTTAAAAATTACACAACTATTTTTCATACATTGTTAACTCACTCTGGTATTAAAATTTCGTATTCAACTTCCAAAACACTTATAAAACAATGTTTTTTTTACTTTAAAAATTACACAACTATTTTTCATACATTGTTAACTCACTCTGGTATTAAAATTTCGTATTCAACTTCCAAAACATATCAAAAACAATGTTTTTTTTACTTTAAAAATTACACAACTATTTTTCATACATTGTTAACTCACTCTGGTATTAAAATTTCGTATTCAACTTCCAAAACACTTATAAAACAATGTTTTTTTTTACTTTAAAAATTACACAACTATTTTTCATACATTGTTAACTCACTCTGGTATTAAAATTTCGTATTCAACTTCCAAAACACTTATAAAACAATGTTTTTTTTTACTTTAAAAATTACACAACTATTTTTCATACATTGTTAACTCACTCTGGTATTAAAATTTCGTATTCAACTTCCAAAACACTTATAAAACAATGTTTTTTTTACTTTAAAAATTACAAAACTATTTTTCATACATTGTTAACTCACTCTGGTATTAAAATTTCGTATTCAACTTCCAAAACACTTATAAAACAATGTTTTTTTTTACTTTAAAAATTACACAACTATTTTTCATACATTGTTAACTCACTCTGGTATTAAAATTTCGTATTCAACTTCCAAAACACTTATAAAAAAATGTTTTTTTTTACTTTAAAAATTACACAACTATTTTTCATACATTGTTAACTCACTCTGGTATTAAAATTTCGTATTCAACTTCCAAAACACTTATAAAACAATGTTTTTTTTTACTTTAAAAATTACACAACTATTTTTCATACATTGTTAACTCACTCTGGTATTAAAATTTGTATTCAACTTCCAAAACATATCAAAAACAATGTTTTTTTTTACTTTAAAAATTACACAACTATTTTTCATACATTGTTAACTCACTCTGGTATTAAAATTTCGTATTCAACTTCCAAAACACTTATAAAACAATGTTTTTTTTTACTTTAAAAATTACACAACTATTTTTCATACATTGTTAACTCACTCTGGTATTAAAATTTCGTATTCAACTTCCAAAACACTTATAAAACAATATTTTTTTTTACTTTAAAAATTACACAACTATTTTTCATACATTGTTAACTCACTCTGGTATTAAAATTTCGTATTCAACTTCCAAAACATATCAAAAACAATGTTTTTTTTACTTTAAAAATTACACAACTATTTTTCATACATTGTTAACTCACTCTGGTATTAAAATTTTGTATTCAACTTCCAAAACACTTATAAAACAATGTTTTTTTTACTTTAAAAATTACACAACTATTTTTCATACATTGTTAACTCACTCTGGTATTAAAATTTCGTATTCAACTTCCAAAACATATCAAAAACAATGTTTTTTTTTACTTTAAAAATTACACAACTATTTTTCATACATTGTTAACTCACTCTGGTATTAAAATTTCGTATTCAACTTCCAAAACATATCAAAAACAATGTTTTTTTACTTTAAAAATTACACAACTATTTTTCATACATTGTTAACTCACTCTGGTATTAAAATTTCGTATTCAACTTCCAAAACACTTATAAAACAATGTTTTTTTTTACTTTAAAAATTACACAACTATTTTTCATACATTGTTAACTCACTCTGGTATTAAAATTTCGTATTCAACTTCCAAAACACTTATAAAACAATGTTTTTTTTTACTTTAAAAATTACACAACTATTTTTCATACATTGTTAACTCACTCTGGTATTAAAATTTCGTATTCAACTTCCAAAACACTTATAAAACAATGTTTTTTTACTTTAAAAATTACACAACTATTTTTCATACATTGTTAACTCACTCTGGTATTAAAATTTCGTATTCAACTTCCAAAACACTTATAAAACAATGTTTTTTTTTACTTTAAAAATTACACAACTATTTTTCATACATTGTTAACTCACTCTGGTATTAAAATTTCGTATTCAACTTCCAAAACACTTATAAAACAATGTTTTTTTTTACTTTAAAAATTACACAACTATTTTTCATACATTGTTAACTCACTCTGGTATTAAAATTTCGTATTCAACTTCCAAAACACTTATAAAACAATGTTTTTTTTACTTTAAAAATTACACAACTATTTTTCATACATTGTTAACTCACTCTGGTATTAAAATTTCGTATTCAACTTCCAAAACATATCAAAAACAATGTTTTTTTTACTTTAAAAATTACACAACTATTTTTCATACATTGTTAACTCACTCTGGTATTAAAATTTCGTATTCAACTTCCAAAACACTTATAAAACAATGTTTTTTTACTTTAAAAATTACACAACTATTTTTCATACATTGTTAACTCACTCTGGTATTAAAATTTCGTATTCAACTTCCAAAACACTTATAAAACAATGTTTTTTTTTACTTTAAAAATTACACAACTATTTTTCATACATTGTTAACTCACTCTGGTATTAAAATTTCGTATTCAACTTCCAAAACACTTATAAAACAATGTTTTTTTTACTTTAAAAATTACACAACTATTTTTCATACATTGTTAACTCACTCTGGTATTAAAATTTCGTATTCAACTTCCAAAACATATCAAAAACAATGTTTTTTTTACTTTAAAAATTACACAACTATTTTTCATACATTGTTAACTCACTCTGGTATTAAAATTTCGTATTCAACTTCCAAAACACTTATAAAACAATGTTTTTTTTTACTTTAAAAATTACACAACTATTTTTCATACATTGTTAACTCACTCTGGTATTAAAATTTCGTATTCAACTTCCAAAACACTTATAAAACAATGTTTTTTTTTACTTTAAAAATTACACAACTATTTTTCATACATTGTTAACTCACTCTGGTATTAAAATTTCGTATTCAACTTCCAAAACACTTATAAAACAATGTTTTTTTTACTTTAAAAATTACAAAACTATTTTTCATACATTGTTAACTCACTCTGGTATTAAAATTTCGTATTCAACTTCCAAAACACTTATAAAACAATGTTTTTTTTTACTTTAAAAATTACACAACTATTTTTCATACATTGTTAACTCACTCTGGTATTAAAATTTCGTATTCAACTTCCAAAACACTTATAAAAAAATGTTTTTTTTTACTTTAAAAATTACACAACTATTTTTCATACATTGTTAACTCACTCTGGTATTAAAATTTCGTATTCAACTTCCAAAACACTTATAAAACAATGTTTTTTTTTACTTTAAAAATTACACAACTATTTTTCATACATTGTTAACTCACTCTGGTATTAAAATTTGTATTCAACTTCCAAAACATATCAAAAACAATGTTTTTTTTTACTTTAAAAATTACACAACTATTTTTCATACATTGTTAACTCACTCTGGTATTAAAATTTCGTATTCAACTTCCAAAACACTTATAAAACAATGTTTTTTTTTACTTTAAAAATTACACAACTATTTTTCATACATTGTTAACTCACTCTGGTATTAAAATTTCGTATTCAACTTCCAAAACACTTATAAAACAATATTTTTTTTTACTTTAAAAATTACACAACTATTTTTCATACATTGTTAACTCACTCTGGTATTAAAATTTCGTATTCAACTTCCAAAACATATCAAAAACAATGTTTTTTTTACTTTAAAAATTACACAACTATTTTTCATACATTGTTAACTCACTCTGGTATTAAAATTTTGTATTCAACTTCCAAAACACTTATAAAACAATGTTTTTTTTTACTTTAAAAATTACACAACTATTTTTCATACATTGTTAACTCACTCTGGTATTAAAATTTCGTATTCAACTTCCAAAACACTTATAAAAAAATGTTTTTTTTTACTTTAAAAATTACACAACTATTTTTCATACATTGTTAACTCACTCTGGTATTAAAATTTCGTATTCAACTTCCAAAACACTTATAAAACAATATTTTTTTTTACTTTAAAAATTACACAACTATTTTTCATACATTGTTAACTCACTCTGGTATTAAAATTTCGTATTCAACTTCCAAAACACTTATAAAAAAATGTTTTTTTTTACTTTAAAAATTACACAACTATTTTTCATACATTGTTAACTCACTCTGGTATTAAAATTTTGTATTCAACTTCCAAAACACTTATAAAACAATGTTTTTTTTTACTTTAAAAATTACACAACTATTTTTCATACATTGTTAACTCACTCTGGTATTAAAATTTCGTATTCAACTTCCAAAACACTTATAAAACAATATTTTTTTTTACTTTAAAAATTACACAACTATTTTTCATACATTGTTAACTCACTCTGGTATTAAAATTTCGTATTCAACTTCCAAAACATATCAAAAACAATGTTTTTTTTACTTTAAAAATTACACAACTATTTTTCATACATTGTTAACTCACTCTGGTATTAAAATTTTGTATTCAACTTCCAAAACACTTATAAAACAATGTTTTTTTTTACTTTAAAAATTACACAACTATTTTTCATACATTGTTAACTCACTCTGGTATTAAAATTTCGTATTCAACTTCCAAAACACTTATAAAACAATGTTTTTTTTTACTTTAAAAATTACACAACTATTTTTCATACATTGTTAACTCACTCTGGTATTAAAATTTCGTATTCAACTTCCAAAACACTTATAAAACAATGTTTTTTTTTACTTTAAAAATTACACAACTATTTTTCATACATTGTTAACTCACTCTGGTATTAAAATTTCGTATTCAACTTCCAAAACACTTATAAAACAATGTTTTTTTTTACTTTAAAAATTACAAAACTATTTTTCATACATTGTTAACTCACTCTGGTATTAAAATTTCGTATTCAACTTCCAAAACATATCAAAAACAATGTTTTTTTTTACTTTAAAAATTACACAACTATTTTTCATACATTGTTAACTCACTCTGGTATTAAAATTTCGTATTCAACTTCCAAAACATATCAAAAACAATGTTTTTTTTTACTTTAAAAATTACACAACTATTTTTCATACATTGTTAACTCACTCTGGTATTAAAATTTCGTATTCAACTTCCAAAACACTTATAAAAAAATGTTTTTTTTTACTTTAAAAATTACACAACTATTTTTCATACATTGTAAACTCACTCTGGTATTAAAATTTTGTATTCAACTTCCAAAACATATCAAAAACAATGTTTTTTTACTTTAAAAATTACACAACTATTTTTCATACATTGTTAACTCACTCTGGTATTAAAATTTCGTATTCAACTTCCAAAACACTTATAAAACAATGTTTTTTTTTACTTTAAAAATTACAAAACTATTTTTCATACATTGTTAACTCACTCTGGTATTAAAATTTCGTATTCAACTTCCAAAACATATCAAAAACAATGTTTTTTTTTACTTTAAAAATTACACAACTATTTTTCATACATTGTTAACTCACTCTGGTATTAAAATTTCGTATTCAACTTCCAAAACACTTATAAAACAATGTTTTTTTTTACTTTAAAAATTACACAACTATTTTTCATACATTGTTAACTCACTCTGGTATTAAAATTTCGTATTCAACTTCCAAAACACTTATAAAACAATGTTTTTTTTTACTTTAAAAATTACAAAACTATTTTTCATACATTGTTAACTCACTCTGGTATTAAAATTTCGTATTCAACTTCCAAAACATATCAAAAACAATGTTTTTTTTTACTTTAAAAATTACACAACTATTTTTCATACATTGTTAACTCACTCTGGTATTAAAATTTCGTATTCAACTTCCAAAACATATCAAAAACAATGTTTTTTTTTACTTTAAAAATTACACAACTATTTTTCATACATTGTAAACTCACTCTGGTATTAAAATTTCGTATTCAACTTCCAAAACACTTATAAAACAATGTTTTTTTTTACTTTAAAAATTACACAACTATTTTTCATACATTGTAAACTCACTCTGGTATTAAAATTTCGTATTCAACTTCCAAAACATATCAAAAACAATGTTTTTTTACTTTAAAAATTACACAACTATTTTTCATACATTGTTAACTCACTCTGGTATTAAAATTTCGTATTCAACTTCCAAAACACTTATAAAACAATGTTTTTTTTTACTTTAAAAATTACACAACTATTTTTCATACATTGTTAACTCACTCTGGTATTAAAATTTCGTATTCAACTTCCAAAACACTTATAAAACAATGTTTTTTTTTACTTTAAAAATTACACAACTATTTTTCATACATTGTTAACTCACTCTGGTATTAAAATTTCGTATTCAACTTCCAAAACACTTATAAAACAATGTTTTTTTTTACTTTAAAAATTACAAAACTATTTTTCATACATTGTTAACTCACTCTGGTATTAAAATTTCGTATTCAACTTCCAAAACATATCAAAAACAATGTTTTTTTTTACTTTAAAAATTACACAACTATTTTTCATACATTGTTAACTCACTCTGGTATTAAAATTTCGTATTCAACTTCCAAAACATATCAAAAACAATGTTTTTTTTTACTTTAAAAATTACACAACTATTTTTCATACATTGTAAACTCACTCTGGTATTAAAATTTCGTATTCAACTTCCAAAACACTTATAAAACAATGTTTTTTTTTACTTTAAAAATTACACAACTATTTTTCATACATTGTAAACTCACTCTGGTATTAAAATTTTGTATTCAACTTCCAAAACATATCAAAAACAATGTTTTTTTACTTTAAAAATTACACAACTATTTTTCATACATTGTTAACTCACTCTGGTATTAAAATTTCGTATTCAACTTCCAAAACACTTATAAAACAATGTTTTTTTTTACTTTAAAAATTACAAAACTATTTTTCATACATTGTTAACTCACTCTGGTATTAAAATTTCGTATTCAACTTCCAAAACATATCAAAAACAATGTTTTTTTTTACTTTAAAAATTACACAACTATTTTTCATACATTGTTAACTCACTCTGGTATTAAAATTTCGTATTCAACTTCCAAAACACTTATAAAACAATGTTTTTTTTTACTTTAAAAATTACACAACTATTTTTCATACATTGTTAACTCACTCTGGTATTAAAATTTCGTATTCAACTTCCAAAACACTTATAAAACAATGTTTTTTTTTACTTTAAAAATTACACAACTATTTTTCATACATTGTTAACTCACTCTGGTATTAAATTTTGTATTCAACTTCCAAAACATATCAAAAACAATGTTTTTTTTTACTTTAAAAATTACACAACTATTTTTCATACATTGTTAACTCACTCTGGTATTAAAATTTCGTATTCAACTTCCAAAACACTTATAAAACAATGTTTTTTTTTACTTTAAAAATTACACAACTATTTTTCATACATTGTTAACTCACTCTGGTATTAAAATTTCGTATTCAACTTCCAAAACACTTATAAAACAATATTTTTTTTTACTTTAAAAATTACACAACTATTTTTCATACATTGTTAACTCACTCTGGTATTAAAATTTCGTATTCAACTTCCAAAACATATCAAAAACAATGTTTTTTTTTACTTTAAAAATTACACAACTATTTTTCATACATTGTTAACTCACTCTGGTATTAAAATTTCGTATTCAACTTCCAAAACACTTATAAAACAATGTTTTTTTTTACTTTAAAAATTACACAACTATTTTTCATACATTGTTAACTCACTCTGGTATTAAAATTTCGTATTCAACTTCCAAAACATATCAAAAACAATGTTTTTTTACTTTAAAAATTACACAACTATTTTTCATACATTGTTAACTCACTCTGGTATTAAAATTTGTATTCAACTTCCAAAACATATCAAAAACAATGTTTTTTTACTTTAAAAATTACACAACTATTTTTCATACATTGTTAACTCACTCTGGTATTAAAATTTCGTATTCAACTTCCAAAACACTTATAAAACAATGTTTTTTTTTACTTTAAAAATTACACAACTATTTTTCATACATTGTTAACTCACTCTGGTATTAAAATTTCGTATTCAACTTCCAAAACACTTATAAAACAATGTTTTTTTTTACTTTAAAAATTACACAACTATTTTTCATACATTGTTAACTCACTCTGGTATTAAAATTTCGTATTCAACTTCCAAAACACTTATAAAACAATGTTTTTTTTTACTTTAAAAATTACACAACTATTTTTCATACATTGTTAACTCACTCTGGTATTAAAATTTCGTATTCAACTTCCAAAACATATCAAAAACAATGTTTTTTTTTACTTTAAAAATTACACAACTATTTTTCATACATTGTTAACTCACTCTGGTATTAAAATTTCGTATTCAACTTCCAAAACACTTATAAAACAATGTTTTTTTTTACTTTAAAAATTACACAACTATTTTTCATACATTGTTAACTCACTCTGGTATTAAAATTTCGTATTCAACTTCCAAAACACTTATAAAACAATGTTTTTTTACTTTAAAAATTACACAACTATTTTTCATACATTGTTAACTCACTCTGGTATTAAAATTTCGTATTCAACTTCCAAAACATATCAAAAACAATGTTTTTTTTTACTTTAAAAATTACACAACTATTTTTCATACATTGTTAACTCACTCTGGTATTAAAATTTCGTATTCAACTTCCAAAACACTTATAAAACAATGTTTTTTTTTACTTTAAAAATTACACAACTATTTTTCATACATTGTTAACTCACTCTGGTATTAAAATTTCGTATTCAACTTCCAAAACACTTATAAAACAATGTTTTTTTTTACTTTAAAAATTACACAACTATTTTTCATACATTGTTAACTCACTCTGGTATTAAAATTTCGTATTCAACTTCCAAAACATATCAAAAACAATGTTTTTTTTTACTTTAAAAATTACACAACTATTTTTCATACATTGTTAACTCACTCTGGTATTAAAATTTCGTATTCAACTTCCAAAACACTTATAAAACAATGTTTTTTTTTACTTTAAAAATTACACAACTATTTTTCATACATTGTTAACTCACTCTGGTATTAAAATTTCGTATTCAACTTCCAAAACACTTATAAAACAATGTTTTTTTTTACTTTAAAAATTACACAACTATTTTTCATACATTGTTAACTCACTCTGGTATTAAAATTTCGTATTCAACTTCCAAAACACTTATAAAACAATGTTTTTTTTTACTTTAAAAATTACACAACTATTTTTCATACATTGTTAACTCACTCTGGTATTAAAATTTTGTATTCAACTTCCAAAACATATCAAAAACAATGTTTTTTTACTTTAAAAATTACACAACTATTTTTCATACATTGTTAACTCACTCTGGTATTAAAATTTCGTATTCAACTTCCAAAACACTTATAAAACAATGTTTTTTTTTACTTTAAAAATTACAAAACTATTTTTCATACATTGTTAACTCACTCTGGTATTAAAATTTCGTATTCAACTTCCAAAACATATCAAAAACAATGTTTTTTTTTACTTTAAAAATTACACAACTATTTTTCATACATTGTTAACTCACTCTGGTATTAAAATTTCGTATTCAACTTCCAAAACACTTATAAAACAATGTTTTTTTTTACTTTAAAAATTACACAACTATTTTTCATACATTGTTAACTCACTCTGGTATTAAAATTTCGTATTCAACTTCCAAAACACTTATAAAACAATGTTTTTTTTTACTTTAAAAATTACACAACTATTTTTCATACATTGTTAACTCACTCTGGTATTAAAATTTCGTATTCAACTTCCAAAACACTTATAAAACAATGTTTTTTTTTACTTTAAAAATTACACAACTATTTTTCATACATTGTTAACTCACTCTGGTATTAAAATTTCGTATTCAACTTCCAAAACACTTATAAAACAATGTTTTTTTTTACTTTAAAAATTACACAACTATTTTTCATACATTGTTAACTCACTCTGGTATTAAAATTTCGTATTCAACTTCCAAAACACTTATAAAACAATGTTTTTTTTTACTTTAAAAATTACACAACTATTTTTCATACATTGTTAACTCACTCTGGTATTAAAATTTCGTATTCAACTTCCAAAACACTTATAAAACAATGTTTTTTTTTACTTTAAAAATTACACAACTATTTTTCATACATTGTTAACTCACTCTGGTATTAAATTTTGTATTCAACTTCCAAAACATATCAAAAACAATGTTTTTTTACTTTAAAAATTACACAACTATTTTTCATACATTGTTAACTCACTCTGGTATTAAAATTTCGTATTCAACTTCCAAAACACTTATAAAACAATGTTTTTTTTTACTTTAAAAATTACACAACTATTTTTCATACATTGTTAACTCACTCTGGTATTAAAATTTCGTATTCAACTTCCAAAACACTTATAAAACAATGTTTTTTTTTACTTTAAAAATTACACAACTATTTTTCATACATTGTTAACTCACTCTGGTATTAAAATTTCGTATTCAACTTCCAAAACATATCAAAAACAATGTTTTTTTTTACTTTAAAAATTACACAACTATTTTTCATACATTGTTAACTCACTCTGGTATTAAAATTTCGTATTCAACTTCCAAAACACTTATAAAACAATGTTTTTTTTTACTTTAAAAATTACACAACTATTTTTCATACATTGTTAACTCACTCTGGTATTAAAATTTCGTATTCAACTTCCAAAACATATCAAAAACAATGTTTTTTTACTTTAAAAATTACACAACTATTTTTCATACATTGTTAACTCACTCTGGTATTAAAATTTCGTATTCAACTTCCAAAACACTTATAAAACAATGTTTTTTTTTACTTTAAAAATTACACAACTATTTTTCATACATTGTTAACTCACTCTGGTATTAAAATTTCGTATTCAACTTCCAAAACACTTATAAAACAATGTTTTTTTTTACTTTAAAAATTACACAACTATTTTTCATACATTGTTAACTCACTCTGGTATTAAAATTTCGTATTCAACTTCCAAAACACTTATAAAACAATGTTTTTTTTTACTTTAAAAATTACACAACTATTTTTCATACATTGTTAACTCACTCTGGTATTAAAATTTCGTATTCAACTTCCAAAACACTTATAAAACAATGTTTTTTTTTACTTTAAAAATTACACAACTATTTTTCATACATTGTTAACTCACTCTGGTATTAAAATTTCGTATTCAACTTCCAAAACATATCAAAAACAATGTTTTTTTTTACTTTAAAAATTACACAACTATTTTTCATACATTGTTAACTCACTCTGGTATTAAAATTTCGTATTCAACTTCCAAAACACTTATAAAACAATGTTTTTTTACTTTAAAAATTACACAACTATTTTTCATACATTGTTAACTCACTCTGGTATTAAAATTTCGTATTCAACTTCCAAAACACTTATAAAACAATGTTTTTTTACTTTAAAAATTACACAACTATTTTTCATACATTGTTAACTCACTCTGGTATTAAAATTTCGTATTCAACTTCCAAAACACTTATAAAACAATGTTTTTTTTTACTTTAAAAATTACACAACTATTTTTCATACATTGTTAACTCACTCTGGTATTAAAATTTCGTATTCAACTTCCAAAACACTTATAAAACAATGTTTTTTTTTACTTTAAAAATTACACAACTATTTTTCATACATTGTTAACTCACTCTGGTATTAAATTTTGTATTCAACTTCCAAAACATATCAAAAACAATGTTTTTTTACTTTAAAAATTACACAACTATTTTTCATACATTGTTAACTCACTCTGGTATTAAAATTTCGTATTCAACTTCCAAAACACTTATAAAACAATGTTTTTTTTTACTTTAAAAATTACACAACTATTTTTCATACATTGTTAACTCACTCTGGTATTAAAATTTCGTATTCAACTTCCAAAACACTTATAAAACAATGTTTTTTTTTACTTTAAAAATTACACAACTATTTTTCATACATTGTTAACTCACTCTGGTATTAAAATTTCGTATTCAACTTCCAAAACATATCAAAAACAATGTTTTTTTTTACTTTAAAAATTACACAACTATTTTTCATACATTGTTAACTCACTCTGGTATTAAAATTTCGTATTCAACTTCCAAAACATATCAAAAACAATGTTTTTTTACTTTAAAAATTACACAACTATTTTTCATACATTGTTAACTCACTCTGGTATTAAAATTTCGTATTCAACTTCCAAAACACTTATAAAACAATGTTTTTTTTTACTTTAAAAATTACACAACTATTTTTCATACATTGTTAACTCACTCTGGTATTAAATTTTGTATTCAACTTCCAAAACATATCAAAAACAATGTTTTTTTACTTTAAAAATTACACAACTATTTTTCATACATTGTTAACTCACTCTGGTATTAAAATTTCGTATTCAACTTCCAAAACACTTATAAAACAATGTTTTTTTTTACTTTAAAAATTACACAACTATTTTTCATACATTGTTAACTCACTCTGGTATTAAAATTTCGTATTCAACTTCCAAAACACTTATAAAACAATGTTTTTTTTTACTTTAAAAATTACACAACTATTTTTCATACATTGTTAACTCACTCTGGTATTAAAATTTCGTATTCAACTTCCAAAACATATCAAAAACAATGTTTTTTTTTACTTTAAAAATTACACAACTATTTTTCATACATTGTTAACTCACTCTGGTATTAAAATTTCGTATTCAACTTCCAAAACACTTATAAAACAATGTTTTTTTTTACTTTAAAAATTACACAACTATTTTTCATACATTGTTAACTCACTCTGGTATTAAAATTTCGTATTCAACTTCCAAAACATATCAAAAACAATGTTTTTTTACTTTAAAAATTACACAACTATTTTTCATACATTGTTAACTCACTCTGGTATTAAAATTTCGTATTCAACTTCCAAAACACTTATAAAACAATGTTTTTTTTTACTTTAAAAATTACACAACTATTTTTCATACATTGTTAACTCACTCTGGTATTAAAATTTCGTATTCAACTTCCAAAACACTTATAAAACAATGTTTTTTTTTACTTTAAAAATTACACAACTATTTTTCATACATTGTTAACTCACTCTGGTATTAAAATTTCGTATTCAACTTCCAAAACACTTATAAAACAATGTTTTTTTTTACTTTAAAAATTACACAACTATTTTTCATACATTGTTAACTCACTCTGGTATTAAAATTTCGTATTCAACTTCCAAAACACTTATAAAACAATGTTTTTTTTTACTTTAAAAATTACACAACTATTTTTCATACATTGTTAACTCACTCTGGTATTAAAATTTCGTATTCAACTTCCAAAACATATCAAAAACAATGTTTTTTTTTACTTTAAAAATTACACAACTATTTTTCATACATTGTTAACTCACTCTGGTATTAAAATTTCGTATTCAACTTCCAAAACACTTATAAAACAATGTTTTTTTACTTTAAAAATTACACAACTATTTTTCATACATTGTTAACTCACTCTGGTATTAAAATTTCGTATTCAACTTCCAAAACACTTATAAAACAATGTTTTTTTACTTTAAAAATTACACAACTATTTTTCATACATTGTTAACTCACTCTGGTATTAAAATTTCGTATTCAACTTCCAAAACACTTATAAAACAATGTTTTTTTTTACTTTAAAAATTACACAACTATTTTTCATACATTGTTAACTCACTCTGGTATTAAAATTTCGTATTCAACTTCCAAAACATATCAAAAACAATGTTTTTTTACTTTAAAAATTACACAACTATTTTTCATACATTGTTAACTCACTCTGGTATTAAAATTTCGTATTCAACTTCCAAAACACTTATAAAACAATGTTTTTTTTTACTTTAAAAATTACACAACTATTTTTCATACATTGTTAACTCACTCTGGTATTAAAATTTCGTATTCAACTTCCAAAACATATCAAAAACAATGTTTTTTTTACTTTAAAAATTACACAACTATTTTTCATACATTGTTAACTCACTCTGGTATCAAAATTTCGTATTCAACTTCCAAAACACTTATAAAACAATGTTTTTTTACTTTAAAAATTACACAACTATTTTTCATACATTGTTAACTCACTCTGGTATTAAAATTTCGTATTCAACTTCCAAAACATATCAAAAACAATGTTTTTTTTTACTTTAAAAATTACACAACTATTTTTCATACATTGTTAACTCACTCTGGTATTAAAATTTCGTATTCAACTTCCAAAACATATCAAAAACAATGTTTTTTTTTACTTTAAAAATTACACAACTATTTTTCATACATTGTTAACTCACTCTGGTATTAAAATTTCGTATTCAACTTCCAAAACACTTATAAAACAATGTTTTTTTTAACTTTAAAAATTACACAACTATTTTTCATACATTGTTAACTCACTCTGGTATTAAAATTTCGTATTCAACTTCCAAAACACTTATAAAACAATGTTTTTTTTTACTTTAAAAATTACACAACTATTTTTCATACATTGTTAACTCACTCTGGTATTAAAATTTCGTATTCAACTTCCAAAACACTTATAAAACAATGTTTTTTTTTACTTTAAAAATTACACAACTATTTTTCATACATTGTTAACTCACTCTGGTATTAAAATTTCGTATTCAACTTCCAAAACACTTATAAAACAATGTTTTTTTTTACTTTAAAAATTACACAACTATTTTTCATACATTGTTAACTCACTCTGGTATTAAAATTTCGTATTCAACTTCCAAAACACTTATAAAACAATGTTTTTTTACTTTAAAAATTACACAACTATTTTTCATACATTGTTAACTCACTCTGGTATTAAAATTTCGTATTCAACTTCCAAAACATATCAAAAACAATGTTTTTTTTTACTTTAAAAATTACACAACTATTTTTCATACATTGTTAACTCACTCTGGTATTAAAATTTCGTATTCAACTTCCAAAACATCTATAAAACAATGTTTTTTTTTACTTTAAAAATTACACAACTATTTTTCATACATTGTTAACTCACTCTGGTATTAAAATTTCGTATTCAACTTCCAAAACACTTATAAAACAATGTTTTTTTTTACTTTAAAAATTACACAACTATTTTTCATACATTGTTAACTCACTCTGGTATTAAAATTTCGTATTCAACTTCCAAAACATCTATAAAACAATGTTTTTTTTTACTTTAAAAATTACACAACTATTTTTCATACATTGTTAACTCACTCTGGTATTAAAATTTCGTATTCAACTTCCAAAACATATCAAAAACAATGTTTTTTTTTACTTTAAAAATTACACAACTATTTTTCATACATTGTTAACTCACTCTGGTATTAAAATTTCGTATTCTCACTCCAAAACATCTATAAAACAATGTTTTTTTTTACTTTAAAAATTACACAACTATTTTTCATACATTGTTAACTCACTCTGGTATTAAAATTTCGTATTCTCACTTCCAAAACATCTTATAAAACAATGTTTTTTTTTACTTTAAAAATTACACAACTATTTTTCATACATTGTTAACTCACTCTGGTATTAAAATTTCGTATTCTCACTTCCAAAACATATCAAAAACAATGTTTTTTTTTACTTTAAAAATTACACAACTATTTTTCATACATTGTTAACTCACTCTGGTATTAAAATTTCGTATTCTCACTCCAAAACATCTTAAAAACAATGTTTTTTTTTACTTTAAAAATTACACAACTATTTTTCATACATTGTTAACTCACTCTGGTATTAAAATTTCGTATTCTCACTCCAAAACATCTATAAAACAATGTTTTTTTTTACTTTAAAAATTACACAACTATTTTTCATACATTGTTAACTCACTCTGGTATTAAAATTTCGTATTCAACTTCCAAAACATATCAAAAACAATGTTTTTTTTTACTTTAAAATTACACAACTATTTTTCATACATTGTTAACTCACTCTGGTATTAAAATTTCGTATTCAACTTCCAAAACACTTATAAAACAATGTTTTTTTTTACTTTAAAAATTACACAACTATTTTTCATACATTGTTAACTCACTCTGGTATTAAAATTTCGTATTCAACTTCCAAAACATATCAAAAACAATGTTTTTTTACTTTAAAAATTACACAACTATTTTTCATACATTGTTAACTCACTCTGGTATTAAAATTTGTATTCAACTTCCAAAACATATCAAAAACAATGTTTTTTTACTTTAAAAATTACACAACTATTTTTCATACATTGTTAACTCACTCTGGTATTAAAATTTCGTATTCAACTTCCAAAACACTTATAAAACAATGTTTTTTTTTTACTTTAAAAATTACACAACTATTTTTCATACATTGTTAACTCACTCTGGTATTAAAATTTCGTATTCAACTTCCAAAACACTTATAAAACAATGTTTTTTTTTTACTTTAAAAATTACACAACTATTTTTCATACATTGTTAACTCACTCTGGTATTAAAATTTCGTATTCAACTTCCAAAACACTTATAAAACAATGTTTTTTTTTTACTTTAAAAATTACACAACTATTTTTCATACATTGTTAACTCACTCTGGTATTAAAATTTGTATTCAACTTCCAAAACATATCAAAAACAATGTTTTTTTTTACTTTAAAAATTACACAACTATTTTTCATACATTGTTAACTCACTCTGGTATTAAAATTTCGTATTCAACTTCCAAAACACTTATAAAACAATGTTTTTTTTTACTTTAAAAATTACACAACTATTTTTCATACATTGTTAACTCACTCTGGTATTAAAATTTCGTATTCAACTTCCAAAACATATCAAAAACAATGTTTTTTTTACTTTAAAAATTACACAACTATTTTTCATACATTGTTAACTCACTCTGGTATTAAAATTTCGTATTCAACTTCCAAAACATATCAAAAACAATGTTTTTTTACTTTAAAAATTACACAACTATTTTTCATACATTGTTAACTCACTCTGGTATTAAAATTTCGTATTCAACTTCCAAAACACTTATAAAACAATGTTTTTTTTTACTTTAAAAATTACACAACTATTTTTCATAC